>CAEGAG010305287.1:0-28022 GCA_903067065.1 Brachyrhaphis terrabensis
GGCAGGAGCAACACACCACACACGAACCGATTCCACTCACGAACATCCCGATTCCAGAAGAAAATCCAGTAAAACCCCCAACATACCATAGTGAATTTAGAATAATCAAACACAGATGACGATGTAGAAGCAGTAGTGATAGTTTGTGGACTCATTTTAAGCGATAAAAGACGTAACAAAAAGAAAAGGCGTTTGATAAAAGACGGCGGGAGCAGCTGCTCTATTTGCTGCACTGTGATTTGGAGGGGAGTTATTTTTTTCGTAGTTAACAGTTTTAACTGAATAAACAACCATGTTTATTAAGCACATGATAGTTTCCACATATCATCTCCGATGTCCACCGGACTCTCGGTTGCGCCATGTCAGCTGTTTGGGCTTCCCCTCCGTGCTTACCTCACCGCGTTTTCTGTTTGGCTACTCGTCACATTCAACATTCAACAGGTTGCGTTCTCGCTCCCAGTTAGGGAAACCAGGGCAAAAAATTTAAAATTGTGCCATGTGAACTAGGCTTTAGCTTACACACCGACATGCAGAAGCCTTATCTGATGATTCACCACCGGGCCGCAGTAAAATAGCCAAGTCTTGACCGGTCCGCGGTGATAAAAAGGTTGGGGACCACTGCTGTAGGTGATCAAAGGCATGTTTACTGCTCATTCAAAAAAGCACTTACAATTTAAACATGAAAAGCTGAGAAAAATATGAAACTTTATTCACGTTAGCAATGGGGTCAAATATAAAAGCTGGCCTTTTTTCTGTATAATCTATACATTTTAGAAAGACATGCCTTAAGAGAGAAAATAGTTTGTACCCTCACCTGGTTTCCACCCATGCCATGACAGTTGAAAAAGCCAACTTTCTCGTTCTCCTTTCTTCCCATGTTGTCCACACACTGGTTGGTCTCCACATTTCTGATCTGCAGGCAGGTACAAACCAATAATTTTACTACTCAAAGCATGTACTTTTCAAAACGGTAATACTGAAATCCATATCGTCTTGCAAATGGTTAGTTGTGTATTTCTAAGCTGCTAAAGTCAGATCACATAAAGGTCATAGATATGAATATATTTCCCTGTTAGAAAACCCAAGATAGATTGATGAAGGTGATGATGACAGTGACGGAAACCACTGCAGCTTATTTTAACTGGCATCTATCAATGGCTTTTGTCAAACAGGAAAGTTACCCAGCTTGCTGTTTTTAATGTTTTTACCAAACCATCCCAAAACCATCCCATAGGAGAGGACAATATGACAAAATATGAATATTTGTTGTTGTTTTTTTTACAGAAATACAATAATTATGAGTTTATCACCATGCCATTTTGTTGGAACATATCTGTAAAAGAATTATAAATGGTATACTGACACATTTAGCCAAACTCAAAAATGTGGCTCTAAAGGTGAATTTGCCTCCTTGCAAGTTCATATCCTTACTTCATATCTATTCACTGTAATTTTCCCCTTTCTACTTCTACTGCATACATTTAAGGAAATCATTATTTTACACATGTGCATAAACATTGCCCATCACTTTATGCTCATAGTCAAGTATTTTAATGAATTACAGAGGAAAAAGTAATAAATAAAGTTTGTTAAGATCTTTTAGTGGAGACAATTGCAAATTTAATCATGTCAATTCAAGTTTTCTATGCAGCTTTGATAAGTCTGGAAAAGTATGAAATTTTATTGGAAGAAATAAAACCGAGTATAAATGTGTACATTTACACGGATGATTTCATTGTCTAAGATAAAATAATTTTTGCATCTAGATGACATCATTTCTTATGATTTCATTACATAGATAATTTTCTAACGCACTGATCACAATTGTATTTGAATTACTGACCATTTTCCAAGGACCATCTGACTCAAAATTATTAATACTCCTGGCAGAAACCTGTAGTTTTTTTATGACGCGTGTTACATCCTTTCTTTTATTTTCAGTCAGTGCAAGTAAATGGCAAAATATTTAAATTTGTAAATTATATGGTTTTTACAACTGGTATTAAAATTATTTAAATCTGACCACAACTGTAAAAAAGCCAGTACACACATTTCACTATGTATCCATGTAACATGTATACAAAATTTAAAAAAAATTATGACAGGTCTTTCTTCTAAACTTGAGCTCGAGTCCAACTTCAACCCATAAGAACTAACTCTAACAACTCACATATTGACCCATATTGTTTCAAGTGGCAGATGTTATCAAGGCTTGTTGCAGCTTCCGTTTACCGCAGGATTTTCTTAAAATCCTACATTCATTGTGATGAAGATGAACTGACTATATTCTAAGCTTAACATGCACAACTAAAACATCACAATAAAGAAATATAAAACCCAACAATTACAGCTTTTACAGAAAGGCTGACAGTGTGTTATGGTAATTGGGACTCAGTCAGAAGAAATCTGGCTCGGAGGGAGAGGGAAAGAGGGGGGTGACAGAAAAAGATTCAGCTCTTTTACAACAGGATGACAGAGCAGCAATGATGAAAATCCTCCCATTCCCAGCTGTTGGAGGATTTCAAGTTCTTTTCACCATAAGTTCTTATACTGACACTACTTTTTAAATAGCCATTTACCCTGAGGGAGACATGGCTCATGTCAGTTCTGCCTCCGAAATGTGCGCTGGAGCAGACATGCATAAAAAACCAAATCCAGTTAGTTAAAAAAAATACTTTCATCTTAAGTTAGCAGGAGCTTGAACTTGTATTATCTTGCTAATGCGATGGTCACATTCTTGCTGCAGATCAAACACTTACTCCTGCAGCCGGCTAACTTTGCAAAAAAAGATAAAACATTTTTTACTCACCAAGTAGAGATCAGAAAAATTGATACATAAGCCTTTCCCCACTCCCTCTGTACACAGAATAACTCTGTAAATGTCTCAGATCAATATCGGCTGTGTGGGCATCCAAGCAGGACTTTGTTATAAGTATTCAATACAACAGACTGAGTATGGCTTATTTTCTCCAGCCTTTCTTGGGTCCATAGAGCTTTGCATTTATCGCTCTGTAATATTGTTGTTCTGAAAACACAGATATACATGGTCTTGTCCCAATCAATCATAAAACAACCTAAATTTCAATTCGAAATGTGAAACTCATGTTTTATATAGAATTTTTATTAAACAAGAGTGAGTAGTTCTAGAAAATTGTATTACGCAAAACCACTAAAAAATGATGTATAAGGAAGCAGAGATCTTATTTTATGACCTGCAGAGGACTTGAAATTTGTCACCCTGCGAACAAAGGCAAGCCACAAAAGGTCACTGCTAAAGAAGATGGCTGAGTAATGTAACTTTGTATACAATTGGAAAGCTTAGAGGAAGGAAAAAGTGTGGTAGGACAAAGTGCTCAAGCAACAGAGAAGTCTTGAGAGGAGAGTAAAGAAAAGCCCAATCAAAAAGTTAATTTATGTCAGTAATTAAAATGTGAAACCAATACACTGATTTCTGTTTTGATGATTATGACTTACGGCTAATAAAAAACAAAAATATTTTTCTTTAGAAAATTACACTTTCAGAAGATATTCTTATGTCTTGAGTAGCACCTGTATCAGGCAAACGGTAGGACAAAAAAAGATACAAAATTAATGTACAAGAGCGGCTTACTTCACCAAGTGAGAAGTATCTTCTTGGGATCTGGGAGTCAGGGTAGATGTTCTCTAGATACCAGGAAAATGGTTTACACTTCAAGGCCTCTCGGAGAGCTTTGCGGGAGGAGACGTCTCCGTAGTCCACCCGCATCACACCTGCAGGAGTCAACGGAGGAGTTAATCACATTTATCGGAGAGTGTCATCAGGCTGATTTCATATTTTTCCATTGTGAAACAACTGTTCTGTTTTCTTGCATCACCATGAAGAAACACCAGAGGGCCTTTTCTCACCAACATGCCACAGCTCTGTATAAAAAACTGCGCCACGATGTTAATCAGGGAGGGATTTTCTTTTAAGTTATACATAATTAACCTGGCCTCTTGAGTCCATTTTGCACATACTGTTTAGGTTAATGCTGCTCTTAGAAACGAACATCATGCTGCCAAATAAAAACAGCCTGATGCATCAGCACTGTTGAAACTGAAAAGAAGGGATGGATTAGACAGCAACTGGGCACAGACTCAAGCTCATCAAGCAGATGGTTTGTCTTGGAGTGCCTCTTGAGGAGTCATAGCTCGTGTGCAGATAGATACAGGGTGGTAATTTATTATGAAAGAGCTTGATTGCAATGAGGAAAAAATAGCACAATTTACAATAACCAGCCAAAATGTGTGACCAACAACAGTGCGCGGCAAAAACTACCGGTAGTCAAACATCAACTAAAGAAAAGGACATACACCTTCAAATACCAACACATGCTTACCATTTAACATAGAAGAAATATTTACAGTGTTTAACAAAAGTATTAATACCCCTAGAAGTTGTGTCACACTACAACCACAAGCCAAAATATTTTATTTATAAGACATGGAAGCTGCGAAGAGGCCCACGGAACCTCTGTAGGAGCTGCAGATATCCACAGCTCAGGTGAGAGAATCTGTTGATAGGATAGCTGTTATGCTGCACACATTTGGCCTTGGGAGAAGAGTGGCAAGAAGTAAAGCCACAGTTAAAAAGAAGTCCTACAAAGTTAACTTAAAATTCGCAAAAGGCCAAATAGGGGACAATACAAACATGTGAATGTAGATTCTGAGGTCAGATGAGACCCCAAAATGGGATAGAGTGGAATGGTTTAGCCCAAAGCACATTTTTGTGTTAGAACAGCCCAGTCAAAATCCAGACCTAAATCTAACCAACTGATTCAGTTCAAAATCTGAGGCAAGACCTGAAATTTTGATAATTACTCTAATTCCAAGTGGTTGCACTAGTTTCAATTATTGATGTCAAAATAAAGGGAGTCAAATGCAAATGCACACCAGATTTCCATTTTTAGAAAATGTTGAAAAACATGTCTCTTTTTCCTTCTGCTTAGTCACGCAGTATATCAGTTGGTTTATCACATAAAATCCTATTGCAGTGTGTGCAACAAAGCGAAAGCCAAAAGTTTGCGGGTTGTGACTACTTTTGGAAGGACTGTAGGAGGCAGAAAATATTTTGGAGAACCAGAAGCTTCTTTGATCCTAAAACACTCTGCTAAGAAGGAAAAAAGGAGGCAATTACTCTTTTATTAGGAAGGCTATAGGGCTCTCCAAAAATGAAGCAACACGGCGTGCTCCTCTGTGCCAATAAGTGAGCGCTGGCAGCAGCAGCACAGCTCAGATCATCCTCAATAATGTCCAGGAGGAACAGAGAGGCATTGCTGGGCCACAGCGCACAGCAAAAGCCATCCATCACAATGCTGGCTCTGTCTGCACACCTGCCCATGGAGAGTCCTGCCTGACCGAGCCGTGGAGAAGGTCACAATTTGTGGAGGAAGATCCACAGATTAAGGATGATCCCTTATAGGTTGGCAAGCCATCTAGAACACTTAGCCAGAGATTTCCGGAAAAGTGATTTCTGCTAAAGGGTAATCACATTACTGAGACAACAGATGGAGGGGTACTCATCTCTCAAGCTGCACAGCCCTGTTGCTCTAGTTTTTCCATATGCGCCGAAGCCCTATTGGAGAAAGTACCAGTTTTGACAAATTTCTGAACTTACGTTCACGAGAGCGCTTAAAGTGTGTCTGAAGGCAAAAACGAATTAGCCTCCTTTGAAGATGACACAGCAGCCTCACATTCCAGCATATGAGCAGAGAGAGAAATGTGAATTATTAAATGGATGAAAAGAAAAGGACTCTGTAAGAGAATAACGTAATAAAATAGACCAGACACATCTTTTCAGAGCAATTTGCTAAATGTAATATCAGCAAGCCCAGAATGGATCGGTAATGAGGGTGGTCCGTATCTGCTTTTAAAGAGGAATGTACGCTGAATAAAATATAAAGAAAATCCCTGACTCATCTATAAATTCCTAAAACCTTAACAGTGTATGTCATTTTTAAACTGTCTGAGATGTGCTCTTCTATTATAAAAGTGGGGGGAAAAGCATGTAGTCGCAACGCAACAATTGCTTTGCTCTGTACCTGGTGAGATGATATAAAAGAAGTCTTTGAATTCGTCCATCCAGACTTCAGCCAGCCGTCGGTTGTTCTTGTTGATAACTTGGCCTGTTCCTCCAGGAAAGCTGTATGGAGTGGCTTTGCGGAAAACATGCCCCACATGTGAACATGTTATAATTTCCAAGGATCCGCCACACTGCCAGATCTGGGAAGACAGGAATTTAAATAAATGAAAAAATGAGTTTGTAGAAGCAGTACTCTCTGCACTGAGATAAAGATTTATTAAATAAGCAAAAATGAAATGCATCGATTATGGCAGTAGCAAGATTTCACAATGAAATTTTTAGAAATATCCAACTTTTGGCTAGAGTATATTTATTAAAAGGTGAAAAATGAAAAGATAAAAATGATTATTGTTCTCGCTATATCACTGGTGTCCCAACAATTTCTGTAAAAGAAACGGAACGGGAGGGGAGTCATGTTTATTTGTAGATCATCATTCTCAAAGTAATTCAAAGTGGTCCACAAGAAAATAAAGAAAATTCAGTAAAAATAAAACAAACAGGAAATATTGTGTAAATTTAGCATCACATTCAAAGAAAGAAACACTAAAATCTGAAATTTAAACAAGTAAGTAGCTAAGACAAGAATACATTTTGACATCTATGGGACAGATACAGAAACAATGTTTTCACTTCTGACTTAAACAGTATATTTTAGAATTTCATGGGAATTACTCCAATGCTGAAGATGATAAAAACTACATGTTGCCTCTACATTTTAGTTCTGGTCAAGACAGCTGTGTTAAGGACTGCCCTAGTATTCTAGCTTACGAATGGCCAATGATACAAATCAGTGCATCTGTTTAATTTGTAGTAGATCAAAAGGTTGAGAAGTTTTAGTAATGCATGACTTAGCATACTGAGGGATAAGTGTGATAACATTAGGGTAAAACTTAACTTGACATTCTTCAAAATAGGTAAGACAAAAGATCATAGCATTGTAGCCAAAAGCCCAATTAGGGACAGTCATCGCAAATTAGCTTAGACTACAATTGTTCAGTATTTCTTAATACCAAACCCTAAATTTGTTACAGACCTAAACTTGACAACCTAAAAGTTCAGTTTGATGTTACCACATAAAATTATAGCTGGAAAATGTTTATTTTAGATATTTTTTAGATTACATTGGTTTACACTGAGGCTATGAACAGGAGGTACAGCTTCGCAATATGACCCATTTTTCTATCGCTGGTTCAATATTCCCAAGCAGCAGGAAGGAAGTCGGAGGGGAAAAGTAGAGCAACAAACAGCTGCCTATAGGCAGATTATGCTGCAACAGCTCAGAAGATTGCAGAGGAAAAATTTAAGCAGCCTTCATTACTTTTTAATGCACCATTTTTAATGCATCAGCTACAAAACAAACTTTACATTAAACACTGGAATTTGTCTACAAAAGAAAGGCAGTGGCCATTAGAAGTGAAACAGTTTCTGTTTGGAGGTTTAAAAGGAAAATGTCCAGAGTAGATGTAGAGATATGGAAGTTTTGTGTAAAGAATAACTAAATAACCAAGATTTTTGTTTTTTTGCTTTTGTCCTTATTTCTTAAAGTGTTCGGGGGGTTGTTCAGGAAAAGCACAACGTAATGATTGTTTTCAACAACTTTCTGGCATTATTTATGCTTTAATGTCTTAAACTATCATGACATGAAATTTCTTTAAGAAAATTCAACTGTAACTCTCATTGAAGTTTGATTTCTTACTCAGAAAAGTCAAACAAAACCTTATAATCAAAGTCCAACAAAGTTTCATAGGATCTGGTTTTAGGGAACAAAATCGGATGTTTACATCTCTGAACAGGCCACCAATGATCAAAGTCAGTTAAGAAAAAGGTGGCCAATTTCAATCACAGGTTGAGTGATTCTTGTATCTCTAATGAGTGGGGAAAAAATCCCATCTGAAGAAATAAGTGTTTTTAGAGAAATCATTGATGCTACAATTATTCTCACCCCTAACTATTCTTTAAAATCTAACTAAAGCTGTTTTTAATGTATAATGTAGAAAGTTTCAATTAGTATTAATGACTTTGTCTACAAGCATGGTTTGACAAACGGATTCACTTCTCTTAGTCACTCTTCAAAATGGGAAGGACAATAAGGCATAACATTAGAAAAGCAGGTGTGTGTTGATCTTAACAATAAATGTAATGGATACAAGAAAATGGCTACTCACCTAAAGCTGTCCATACAATTTAAGCAACATTACAAACATTTAAAACAACTGGAAGTATGCTTATCTTGCCTTACAGTGAAGAGCAAGGCGTGTGAGGCAAGTATGTTTCCATGACAACAATTTCTCTCCCATTTTGTACATATCTGTACAAGTGGAGCCAATAAATTACGAGAGCATCATATATCTCCTGTAGTATGAGGGATGTATGATATAATCTAGTGTTGACAGTTTTTGTGACTATGAGAGAGAGAGATGAAGGTTCTGCTCACCTCTCCCATATATTTTAAATCAATATTTTAAATCAAATATGCATGCAGATGGGAGATCTTGCATGTATCCACTGCCATAAGCAAGTCTGGTAGGATGATAACATTATGTTCTCTGACACTCACCCTAAAAGACATTTCCAGGTTTTCTCCACCCCATATATCCATCCCCGGATCGTAGCTTCCAATTTCTTCAAAATATGTTTTGTCTATGGAGAATAGCCCTCCTGCCATCGTGGGAGTTCTGCACAAGGCACACAAAAAATTACTGCCAAAAAACAAACAAGGTCTTTGCTGAAGTCTTGCTGGATTATCTATCAAATAAAAATAAGAGCAATTCAAGTTATGCAAGGACGGATTATGTATCCTTAGGTTAAATTAGAATTTTTTTCTCTCTTTGATAAAAATTAGTATTCAATCCAAATCAGATCATATGGATGAAAGGAGGCTACATAGAGGTATTTATTTGTTGGTTCTAATGAAGAGGCACTGCTGTGCCATAAAGCAGAGATAGGTTGAAAGAAATAATTTGTGATAAATTTACTAATGTTTTATATCAACATAAAAAAAGATGCATCAAACTTGGTATGGAGCTTTTCATTCACATAATTCAAAGTATCCTGTTGTAGCACAGTAAGGCATTGAAGAAACAATACAGACTAATTTGTTTTGCAAATTAAAACAAAGCCTTAGAAGAGTAACCATGTCTGTCCTTTAACTCTGTGAATAATAATTTGTTGATGGGAATAAAGTTAATACAGATGAGAAGTTGTGCTCTCTTTTCTGTCAAAATGTGATATATGACTGAGTTTAATTCTTTCTGGTTTAAGCTGTGAAAATAATTTATTGAATATCTTCTTGATTCCAACTGTGGACGTGGAGGATGCATCTTCTTCTGTACCTGACTGGAAGTGTTCGGTCTCCTTTACGTCGATCCATCTCCCGCTGAGGAACTGGGTACCATCGAAAGTTCAGCTTCCAGTTGAACCCTCCATATGTCATATCTGAACCCGCCATGTACTCAAATGTCTCATCGCTGATGACATCTATGATAGGGCACACCACTGCTCTTCTGAAAGACACAATTTGATAATTAACTGCAACAAAATGGCAACAAACAATGAATAAATAAACATTTTATTTTAAAGTTATGACTTTAACAGACTTGAGTCTCATTGAGTTTTCTTGGACTGTCTTCCTCTTTCCTCAAAAATGTACAAATTCATAAATTCAGAGGTCAACATTGTCAATTAAGTAAATTTGCACTTATTGTGACTTTTTAGCAGCACTATTTCACTTACGCAATGTTTTAATAATACAGTAGTTGGAGTCATATAATGGCATTTTCAAAAACCTCGGACAATATCAGGAAATGCATTATAGACAGATTTATAAGATTAATTCATACTACGGTAAATATACATTTTAAGACGATGTATCTCTAGGCAGGTAAAAGGGGGAAAAAACACCTGATGCATTGTAAGGTTTGTAATTTCTGGTTTGTAGTTTTCCCATAAATAAAAGACAAAAATGAAACACGTTCTGTGAGTACTAAAATATACCTGTCTGCAGTTTACTTTATCTTTATTAATTTTTCAAATAATTTATTTTCAGCATTATCTTAATTGTTTGCATTTGTTTGACTTTTTTTATGTGTTTTTTTGGCTATTATTATTCTGGCTCTTATGTTTCTTGTCCATCCTCATTCTTGTTAGAGCCAATACATTAATCCACTATACATCAAACAGAGACTTATACTTATTGTCCATTTTCTTTTAAGGATGAGCCTTGTTGAAGACGAAATAAACTCACAGATTCAGACAGATTTCATTAATGGGATATTTTAGAGATTTTCTGTTACATAGAACCAGTTGCCAGCTTTAGCCTCCAGGACTAAATTATTTTACAAAACAAAGAAGCCAAAAGAGTTATCTATTGCAGGTAAGATGTTTTCTGCTTATAAATTCCCTTCAAAAATCTTCAACTTGCAGCTGGGTTAGCAGGGTTATAGAATGACAGTGAGATAAATTCTCCATTGAGGCAACAAACCAATTATCGTCAAGTGTCCGGCTGACAGCTTTCTGTTCCAGTAATGTTCAAATCAAGCTGTGGTTCAAGCACCTATTCATCTAACTGGTGAGTTAGCAGTATTAACAAAAAGTGTTTCTGGAGTCAACATGAAGGTGAAATTGGCTGACAGTCTCTGCTGCACAGTGACATCCTACTCTCATAAAGCATTTTTTAATCTCTCTCTGTCAGAAATCCTCATTTTGGCTCCTACCGGTCCTCACTGATGCGAGCCAGCAGGGGCTCCAGCCAGCCCACCGTACACTCGCAGTGAGCGTCAAGAAAGGTGATGACTTGGCCTGTGGTTATGGCTGCCCCCCTGAGCCGGGCTCTGATCAGACCCGACCGCTGCTCCATCCTCAGAATCTTCACAGGCACCTCTAATGTCCGTACATAATCCTCCAGCTTTGCCTTTAAGAAGTCTGAAACAAAAACGGAAGAAATCAGCTGAAGAGCAATTCAACTAGAGCTGAAGTAATTACATTAGAAGATTATTCAGCAGCCAGCTGATAATCTGAAAATAATAGAAAACGTGAAAGAGGATTAAAAGCTTTTATTTTTAAACCAACACATTTAAAATGTAAATTGTATTTTGCAACAAATAATATAATTATATAAGAATTTCTCATTAAAGGGAATTCACAAAAAAGTTCAATTAACTTGTGTAATTGTTGAATCACACATTTGGCACAAACTATTTATATTTAAACAACTATACCTGCTTGAATTGCAAAATTAAATATGTTTAACTCAGTAGTAATGCCGTATAAAAGCACTATATTCAAATGGGCACATGATAGATAAAGAAAATCCTACAAATATTGCAATGATAATGATTTCTTTTTAAGAAATCATTATCATTTCTTCAAATCATTTCTTTTGCCACGAGAGAATTTATGGATAAGAGGAAAAAGAAGAAAACCTTTCCATCTGGAAATCAGATTTTAGATCCAATGATAGAAAAATCTTGTTAAGAAGATGGCATTTGAATGACATTTCACTATTTTAAGTAGAGGTCTGCGCTTGATATAAGCAATAATAGAAGAAATTTAAAACGAGCTGAACACACTCAGAAAGCTCAGAGTCTGTTATCCTATTTGATATTAAACACATTAGTCATAAATCAGTAGGGGAATCGTACAGTCTAATCATCAGTATCAATAGGTTTGATAGAGAGGAATGTTGATGGAAAATTAGCACAAGTGTTCTGACATTTCTTATGCATCATAATTTATTATTCCGGGATACAGAGCAGTTCATTTGGTTCCTTTGTCACTTTCTATTCCGCCTCAGTATTTCAGCTCTTGTTTTTGTCTTGTCTTGATTTCATTGCAAGAAACCCCAAAAAGATCTCGCAGCTAAAAATTTGTTGTGGAGCAAACCTTCCCCAGAGCGAAGTCAGAGACTGGCACATGGCTCACTAAATTTAGTACAGATAGCTGTACTAACTTCAGCTACCTGCAAGGGGTAAAGGAAATCAAACAGCCATTAAAGTTAAGGGTGTCCTAACTTTTACCTTACCAAAAATAAATTAAAAAAACAAATAAATAAAAGAAATTACAGATATATCCAGGGTATGGATAAAATTCTATTTAGCTTAATGTAAACAACATGTCTACTAGACATTAAATACTTTATATTCTGAGGGAGGCTTTTGAGTAAACACAAACTACTGACCTCTCTCACTGGCATCATCTACCAGAACAATCTCCACCAGCAGGTGTCTCGGAGAGCGGTTGATGACACTGTGAACGGTTCGCAGCAGGGTGCTCCACGCCTCGTTATGAAACACGATGACGATGCTGGTGTTGGGCAGGTCATCTGGGTACACCTTGGTTTTACAACTGACACAGCAACATAGACAAGAGAAATCAGTGGAATGAAGCCTAGACAACTGCATGCAGATGAGCTTTACAGAAATATAAACTATCAGAACCTGTCTAACGTGTTCATGCACATTTTTTTTTCCAATTTGCAACCACAAATATCAATGTTTTCTCAAGACCAACATAATGTAGTGCCATAACATGAAGAGGGACAGAACAAGTCTTTCTTTCCTCACAATTTAAAATCTGAAAAGTGCGGCATGCAATAGATTTGATAAAGTTAGAGCAACAACTCATTTGGGTCCTTTGAGATTTCAAACGATTCATTGCCAATAGTGTCACACATCCAAAGACATCAGGATTTTTTTTAGCAGAGCTGCTGAATGTTGGACAAGTAGTAAAATGACAATGAGGATAAATACATGTTATTAGCAGCTAAACTATATTCAATATAACAGCCACCGGCTAAATGTAAACATGTATCATTTTGCTGGCACCAGCATCAATAAAATCTTAAATTACTTGTTCAATACTTTGCTGTTAGTTCCACAAAGTAGTTTATTAAAGAGCCTGAAAACAAAGTTTTGGTTTCCTGCTGCTGCTCTTCAACACTGCCACCGGTGCAGAAACAATGTCACTGGGGGAGTAGGAAGAAGTAAAACCACTGTTGACAGCAGTGTCATCATGTCCTTGGCTTCATGTGATGTTTGCAAAAGAATATTGGTGAGGCAGTGATAAACTAGTGGATTTTATTAAATAAAATATTCACTACATTACGGCAGAGGAGCTGGACAGTGAAAGTGTAGTGTATGGCAGGAGAACGAATGGGGAGAAGTGACAGAGGGTGAAAAAAGCCACAGATGCAGACAGCATTGCTTGTTCAGTCCCGTCTATTCACCATGACAGCACAGACTGACAGAACTAGGCCAGGAGGTTGCCTTAAAGAAAAAGTGTTATTCCCCTTCACAGATAACTCTGTCCCTATCTGGATTATCCTCACTGTATAGCTGCAGAAACCTTGAAAACTGAGCTGTGTACTGCAATAAATCTGTTGTAGTGTTTATATGGAAGAAAAAATTGTACTATGATAGATAGAAAAAGGTTGGAACTGAAATCCACTAAACATTCACCTTTTCTCTGTAAAATAGGCTTACCGGTGCAAAGTGCTTCAGCACAAGGCTTAATCTAATTATTTTCCATTCTAGCATAAAGTAGTAAAATCACTCTGATTGAGAGAGGTCATCACATGAACCCAAAATAGTGCTTGTCTGTTTTTTGTTCTGTGGCAGCTCAGTATTAACACAGGTGCTATTATTACCTAAATAACCACCCATCAGCAACCTCTCTAGGTTGGTGTCCACAAGGCATGCTTAGGAAATATTCAAACCCAGTCTTCTTTAAAAAAAAAAAAAATTAAAAGTAGTTAAAAATTAGTCCTGACACTAAGGAAGAGGTTGAGCAATTTCATTCTTTTGCTCACAGGTTACGGCTCCTGACAACAACATTGTAGAAGGCGATGGCTTTGCATTTTTCTATATTCACAACAACAGACCAATAGGGGATCTGCAGCAATGCGGATGCTGCTGCAATATGACTATTAATTTTTCACTTCATTGTACACTCAGTCATACTTGAACTTCTTCACCTGGGGTAGAAGCTCATTTCCCTCAAGGACACTGCATCACACTTTCCATTATTAAAAAAGTGTCTACTAACACTTCAAACAGAACACATTATCTGCAGGACTCTTTCCTGATGGAAACAGGAAACGTGCCTGGGTAAATATTTCTGTACAGATTTGTTGCACTCACCATCTAACCACCAGTGAGGTAATGTGGTTCACAGCAATGATGTGGAAGCAGAAGAATACGTACCCATCCAATCTCACATCTGGTAGACTCCTGTTGAGCGCAATCATGTCACTGGCCATCAGGTTAAACTGGTTAATCTTAAAGAGCTCCTTCATCTTCCCCTGGTCGTCTTTAGGGATGTTTACCGCCTTGCCCATCTCGCCTGGACCCTCGTGACTCCGAGATATCACAGCTGCGAGAAAAGACATGTTTCTCTCAGGAATGATGAGCATAAATAGCAGCATTTTAGACTAATTAAAAGTCAACATAAAAAATATTAGACTAAAATAAACTGGAAACATCTCTTATATCACCGAACATAATGCAAGGACTAACAAGATACACCCAGATTGCGCACATTCAGTGAATGCCACACAAAAAAAAACGTCCTCACAGATTTCTCCTGTTTTTGCATTTCATATCATTGAACACAATTCAATATGAGACAGAGGAGACCTGTGTAAATACAAAACACAGATCACAAATTATGATTTATTTAAGGGGAAAACAATTTATTCAAACAAACCTCCCCCTATGTTAAAATATAATTCTCCCCCTAACTAAATTTGAATTTCGCCAGCCACAACCAAGTACTATAACTTCTAGACCGAATGAATAATAAAAAAAAAATCACTTAAACAGAACCTGTCTGACAACATGAAGTATGCTTAAACATCTCAAAAAGTGACAAATCATGCACTTTCAAGAATGTATGAGGAATGAAGTCAGTGGCCTCATCAGTCTGGTAAGGGGTACAAAGCCATTTCTAAGGCTTTTGGAGAGCCAATGTCCACAAATGAAGAAAGCATAACAGTACATAAAACAACTTTTTGATTCCTGTTTGTTGTGATTATCAGAGAGAATTCAGACTCAACTAAAATTTGTATTTGTGGGTCAAAGTTTTTCAGAAGACAGAAATTAAAAACTATGAATCTCTGATTGTTGGATTTCTATACTTATGAAACTTTATTGATTCTAATACAGAAAATGTGACAGATATCTCACTTATTTCTAGCGGGCAAAAGTGGCATTTGTAAGAACAATCTGTTTCTAAAACATCAGTGATAATGAACAGACAGACAATCAGTGACTGTACTAATGCCTGCCATTAGTACAGACAGGGCAGACACCCTAGATAAACTCTCCTCTTTGCTCTGGCTTAATCCAGCTGGGTATTAAGCACCATACGGCCTGGTAGCTATATTTAAATTCACAGATGATCTATTGGAAATATTTTTATAGAGATTTAGGAGAAAGTATGAGTTCGAGGACTCTGCCAATTCTAGCTTAGAAGCAAAAAGGTTCACGGAGTTGCTTATAGCCCTTGTGGAAACATTATCCTACAGTTCTGCCTGCAGAACATCAGCAGATTAGCATTGCTGCTACAGCACAGTGTCAGCTCTTTTCAACAAAGGTAAATAACATCACATGGATTTATGACGCCGCTCTCCCCCACTCTCCCTCAAATAATCCCTCAAAACAGAGGCAGCGATTTCCATGAAAGAGGGCAATGTGGGACACTGGCTTCACAGTAAACAGCTAAGAGGATTCTGTAGGAAAACGCTTTGTTGAGATGGACTGATGTTGGCCATATTGTCAATCTCAGCTGACCCTGCTCTTTTCTTGATGTCGCTGTTGACAGTCTCTGTATGTAAATGAGCTCTCATTTGATGGACACAGCTACAGTGTTGAGCTGGATGCCTGAGCAAAATGGTCTTCAAAGCACTTCCTGACCCACTCCAAACTATCACTAAGTATGTATGAACACATATTTCAAGAAATGTCTCACATGATGAAAACAAACAGCAGTCAATAGGAGTCATTTTCCCGATCAACTTGTATCATGGACGGATGGGCAGGTGGACAAATGGATGGCAACTACACAATACATTTTTCCAGGAGCTGAAAGATGATTTTCTCAGAATTTTTATACATCTTTACCACAGTCGTATCTATATCTATATGTCTTCTGAGAGGTCCATTATTGCCTCAGCTGGACTGTCAGGATGCCTACCAATCTGCATGCAGATTTTCTGCTGAGTCCTTCATAATATGGCTTCCAACATCCTGCAGCTATGTTCAGTCTCATTTACTTTACAGAAAAGGGTCTGTGTAGCTGAGCACAGTTGGAGGCTTTTTTTGCAGGCTGAATCCATTACCTTCTCCTCCTTTAACCACTGTGCTCTCCCTCCTGCCTGCAAGTCTGACACTGCTGGCATTATATTATAAATAACAGACACTCCACTACTATGCAGAACGAGCTAGGTTCATCTTATAAATTACTGTTCGGGAGAAAGGAAACATACAGAGTTTGCTCTGCTGGAGAAACTCCATCAACATTGAATCATTGTGTTTTATGTGCCGATTCTAATAGTAGGATTGATTTTCTTCGTTCCAATTAGAATATGTTATTTTTTACCACGTTGTGAAAGGTGAAAGTTTTTCAAGCAAATAGCTTTGAACTACAACCAGAGTGAACACAATATTTACTTTAAGATAAGAAGTTAGTCTCATGAATAACTTTTTTTAAAACAGTGGCTGCAATTAAAATATGGTTTTCCCTACAGATGGTGAGTTACAACAGAAATAAATCTCAGATTAAAACTAACAACGAAAAACTGAGTAGAAACTTAAATATTCAATTACATATTCCAGCATATGCTTTTCTCACTTTAATGCATCACTCTCAAAAGACCACCTGCTCAGGAGTGATTTAGTTGCACCATGGTGTGAAAGAGAAGCAGAACGATTATAATATTTTTACTGCAGAATCCATTAAAAGTCAATTTCTATGCATATTATTAGAATCTGTCCAAACAACTATACCCTGGAATGTCAGAAGAATATTAATTCTTAGTCAAGCAGAGTAATGAGGAGTAAATGGTCATAAAGTTTATTGTAGTGACAGCTAAATGCAGTGTTGTCACAGTTTGCCTGCCCTATTCAAGAATATCAGGTGGTGACTATTAAAGACATCATTATCCACCTGGTAACAGTAGCAAGAGTTTAATGGCCTGTTGTTCACTACGGTTTAAAAAGGGGAAACCTTAGTAAATAAGCTCAAGTCACATTGCAGAACAGAGAACACATTGCTCTCACAATACCTTGTAGTCTCCATGTTAGTTACCAGTAAGCAGCTATGTAAATTTTGGTGGCTTAAACTGTTTGGGGGCATATTCAATTAGCATTTAATGAAATCCATAGATGCAATTTTTCAATATGTATTCACTGAGGTTTCTAAATGATGCCAAAATCAGATGAGAGCAAGTAAAGATGAAATTGTAACAATCTTCAGGCTGGGTATGCATTCTGCACACATAAAACAGGTGCAAACAGAAGTTGTTTTTAGAAATCATTTTCTAAACAATACTACCAAACAGTTGCAATCTCTTTGCATAGCACAATCTTAAACTAAAACATTATTAAATTACTTAGGGAAAAAGGTTTGCAATTATGTATATTTATGTCAACTATAGCCAAACCAAAAAAGCATTTGATTCTCAATGACCGTTTCAGTTTGCAATATATATTTAGAAAGAACTATTTAATGTCACCTGAAAGCTGTTGGCAACTGTGATGCAGGAGAAGAAACAAAAGATAAAGAACCCAGCTGCACAAAAGCAGGGTGCTGAAGGTGTAATTTAGCTTTTCCTACAGAGATGAGTTTTTGATTTCCTTAAATGATCTCTCTAACCTGCAAATATATTTTACATTTAATGCTGTTTGTAAAATCTTGCAGTTGTTTTTTTAGAATGCAACTAGCTCATATACAGAGGTCACTGCGCTCAACTGAAAGAACTATAATGTCTCCATCAAGCAGCATGACTCAATGCACCAAGGACAGTCTAAACCAGAAAACAGAGTGTGTGGAGAATTGGAAAGAAACCAACTAGAAACCAATGAGGGATTCATTTTTTTTTCCATTTGCAATAGGATCTAACGAAAGGAACAAAAGTCATCAATCATTATTTTACAGATTTGCATCGAGTGTATGCAATATTTGATTAACAGGATCAATTTTTATTTCAAACCAGCACTTCTTGTTTTTAGGAAAATCAAATAAATGGTTTGAATCCCTGCCTTATACCATCTCTAGCTATAAAACATGAATTTAAGAATTACCACCAAAATGTCAGATTTTTTCCTTGCAATTTTGGTGACACTGTAAGGAGCAATTTTCTCTCGTTCATTCATTTTTGTGAATTATTTTTTGTAGTGGAAAGTCATATTTATACTTTGCAAAGAGAATGTAAATTGGTCATAAATGAAGGACAGCATAGGGAGGGTTCCAAATAAGTCCCATTGGTGCTATATGCTTTGTGAGCCAGATGCACAAATGGAGCAGATAGAGGATGCAAATGATAGACAGAAAACTTTAAATTACAAGGAAATGTTTGCAGATATATGGAATGCTTTATAAATCACCAGACTTGATCCATCTTACATGCAAACTAACTACAGTGTAGCATTTGACTTTTTTAAAATGGTATCAGCCAGAGAGCTGGCAGCTCTAACTCGTTCCAACCTAAAAGCAGATTAGTAAGCCTCTTATAAAATGTGGCAACCTGCTTTCTTGAGGGCATGTGAGGAATCAGGCTTTGCTAAAGACGAACTCGACATATCTGATCGCAAAACTGTAATCTTCGAAAAAAGAAAACACAAGCACATGTATGCCAAAGATTTTTAGGGCATGTCTGTACGCTTTGCGCTGGATGTTTTCCAGAGTTTCTGTTGTTGTTCACGCACGTTTCTCACAGCAAGGGAGAAACATGCGTGGAGTGTGTCAAGCTGCGCTCCAACAGCTTGACACATGCAGAAGGGTTGCAATAGTGGCTGTCTATTACACACAGAAGCCAGAACAAGACAAAGAAGATTGGGTTTGGAAATAAATATGTTTTCTCGTCTTCAAAAAACAGATTGTAATTTTGATCATACATGGAACACTTTTTTAAGTGCTATATGACGTAACACTTAAAAAAGTCGATTTTATGTCATTCCTCAACCTCCTTTAAAACGCCAGTTAACACTGAAGAAAAGGGTGACAGACAAGCCAGACTTGATTGAATTACTCCTGGACTTAGTTTAAAGCTTTACGCTTCCTCCAGTTTGTCTGAAACTGAAAGGTGTGAACAAGGTTGTGAACTCACCTCGGAGCGCAGGGAGCAGAGAGCGATCTTTCCTCTCATCACATTTGTTACATTCGCTGAAGTACAGCAGCAAGAACACGTCGACCAGCACCCACACCAAGGAGGTGGTCAGCACCACCTTGCAGTAAACAAACCGCCGCATCACCTCTGGGAAGTCTGTCTGTCAGGCAGGCAAACAAGACGGATGGAGGAGAGGACCTCGGATGTCTCAGACAGCTGGAGAGGTGTTTGATCTTCGGAGGTGGGGGTGAGGATGAAGGGGTGAGACGGAGAAGGTACAGCCAGGAGGCATTCTCCTACAGAAACAGGCAAACACAAATGTTATCTCACCACCTTTTTACCTTAAAAAAGGGTTCAAATAAATACACTACAGCTGATCACAAAGGAAAGAATTTGTTCTTGGAAATATAAACTAAATCTATTATTTGGCACGCATTTTAGTTTTTACATAAAGAAAAAAATATAAAAGAGTCCCATGCCTGCTAAGTCTAGTTCACAGTTGTGTGCTACATTGTGATGCTCTGTCACTTTGAGATTGTAACATGAGCAAATGTAAAAAATATAGAAGAGCATAAATAATAACCTAACATGATGGATTAATTTGTTCCTATTCCCATAAAACTGTTAAAACACACTTCTCAAATCATGAGGATCGAGCAATACCTCAAGTAATGAAGTAGCAGGTAAATACAATTCATGTTAAGTGCAATATTCATTTATGCAGTGATATGTGAGTGCTTGGGGGTGGAGGGCACCATTATTGTTTTCTGCTGTGGTGCAGAAGCAGAGAGGAGTGCAGCTTGGAGACAACAGCTAATTTTCCTACAGGGACAATGATGTCTATTATGCCCTAATGAACTAGTTCATGCAAAATAAGTTAGTCACTCAGTGTAACTTCAGAATGACCATCATCAATAAGAATTTTAATACTTTGATTTTCTACCATTTTTTTGTATATAATTTTTAAAATAGCATTTATATATATATAATTTTGTTTTCTTGCACATAGGCTGTAGAGTCAAATACATTTATACTTCTGCCTACCTCCTTTTTGTGCAAATGATTATGTAGATATGTGTTATGGTATTTGAATGTGAAAGCTTGAAATAAACAAATAAACTAAACTAGATCTCCAAGACTATCCATTGGAGGTCAAACCCAGCTTCCCGTGGGCTTTTGTGCAATGCCAATGTCACCATTAGGAGGTCACAACACTCTGATAATCACAGTTTGTTTGGCAGAGTCGAGCTCATCAGAGACAACAAGGCAGTTAACTGTACCAATTGCCAAAACAGGTGGATGGAACATGTTCAGTTGCATGAGGAGATCACAGCCATTTGCCAAAAGCAGAACAATGATGCATACCAGAACAGAAAGCAATGGGAGAATGGCTGTCCATCTGAGTCCTAGAGGCAGAAGTGTCTCTGAAACTTCAAGTTTTTAACAATGCAAAAAAACTTCAATCCATAAAAATAGCTATGCTCACAAATGCCCCTTTAGATGAGACTGGGACTTGACAATCATATCAATAAATCATTTCCTTTGAAATGTCTAAGTATTATTCACCAATAGCAATGATGACAAATGGATTAGTATAGTTGCTAAACCCAGTCTGGCAATAACATATTAGATATAGTGGAGATTTGGAACCATTGTATCCAGTGAAACTAATAACACCATTTATTTAAAAAAAAAAAAAAAAAAAAACGAGAGCAGAAATACAAATGTAATGCATTTTTTCTTAAACCTAAGAGTCTCTTCAAATGGACTGACCACTGGCTTTTTTCTCTTGCATCTGAAAGGATCAGATGATGTCCATTTCTTCCTAACAGACTTCCCCTACTTCACCAGGAGTGCTGCAACAACCATCTGCGAAGCTTTCAAATCAAAGGCAGTTTGTGAAGGTTAAATATTCTCTGGCAAAGAATGCAGGCTCCACAATATTTTGTGATGAAGAATAACAATTTTCTGTCAAACTGGATTTCCAGTTGGCTGAAATTACAGGGTTTTGTTGACTGAAAGCCATATGAACACATAATTGGCATGGAAATAGAATGATGGAAAAAATGCTTTCAGCCATCAAATATCATACACACACAAAAAGAAAAAAAAAGTCAGGCAGCTTTCACGCTCATGCCAAACATATGCAGTCAATCTCCAAAGCGCACTACAGCGTATTAAAATGTCAGGTGTTGGTGTTGAAAAATAGGACCAGAATTGCATAATTCAACTAAAATATGTAAGTGAGGGAACGGAAAGATTTATACATCTTTAAAATATTACCAAATTAATGTACCCTTTTATCTAATATCCCTTTTTAGTTGTTTTTTTTGTTTGTTTTTTTTTTGCTGTTGTTTTTTGTTTTGTTTTTTTTAAATCCTCAGCATTTCACATCTTTACTTGGTAACGTTTGGCAACTTTAGTTTGCAAAAATTCTCCAAATCAATCAGATTGTGATTATATCTCTCCTGCACAGCCATCTGCAGGAAACCACACAGATGCTGGAAAATAAAACCCATCATCATCTTCAGTTTTAATGCAGACATCTGTATATTTAGGACAAAGCTGACTGGAATATGAAACTGTTTAGAGTTGTATGAATGTGGAGGGAAAAAAATCTGAAGAAAAAAAAAATAAGTCCACAGCATGATGCTGCCAACCCTATATTTTACTCCCAGTAAGGTGTACTGCACTGTTGTTTTGATGCTAACTTGAAATTCAAGCTAGACTGGCAATTTTATTTTGAAGAAAAGGCTTCTCTCTTGGCCTATGCTATCTGTGTTTTTATGAATTACATAGAAACATCCAATGCCCCATATATGGAACAGCTCACAGTTGGAACCCTCAACAGCATTTGTTCAAGGTCTTCATACAAAAAAGCAGCAGTGCTTTGGGAGGGATGGTCCTACACAAGTTTAGTGAAGCAGAATAAAAGGGTAATTGGTGTCTATGCACAGCTTCCTGGCTATAACGTGGCACCAGTGTCACAATTTGGGTTGGTTTAACTGCTGATGAAGATGGGAATAGTCTGTTCAGCGTAATGTGGAGTCTAAGTTATCTGCCACACATGGATTTCAGCATAATATTGCCATAAAGTTACATTTAGGGCTGATTTGACCAGACTACTTCTTTCCCCATGTTTATTGTGTCCAGTACATGAATGAAGTGGGAACAACAACTGTCAAATCTATTCGATAAAAGGTGAGACTTGTGAAATGCACAGCTGATAGTTGTCAACTGATTCTCCCACATGAGTCATGGGTCTCTGCAGCTCCTCCAAAGTTACCATGAGCCACAAGTCTGCTTTTCTTACTAATGGGCTCTTTGCTCAGACTGTTAGTTTATGCAGGTGGTCTGTAAGCTTGCAGTTGTGACACAATCTTTTTATTTTTGGATACTGGATTGTCCACAGCCTGGGAATCATCATACCACATCTGTTGCACTGTACTAGTGGACTTTGCTTGGTTTGACACCAAATTTTCAAATATAGTTTAGACAAGAAATTTATTTATTTTTTTTTTTTTTTATCATTTGGGAGTATAATGTAAGTATGTTTACCTTCATAATCATTTCAGCAGTGCATAATCCCTGCAGCATTTTCTGTAGGAAAACTAAAACTAATTTCCATTCTCATCCCTTGCAGCATGCTAATGAGTCAGACTCCACACACACAAACATATATTGTCCTCTGCGCTGCCGATCTACATACTCAGAGAAACTGATGCTGTTGCCCTGGGCAAATTCGTACCTCGTATCTCATTCAAAAACTAGTCAACCAGTGTCCAGCAGAGTGAATACAGCACCCACAGGGCAGCGGATGATTTCAGACATAGAACACAGCTCCAAAAACCTCCAGAAACACATAAGTCTGCATGTAGCATATTATCTCCATTTACACACAAATCATTGCTAATTGTCAAATTATGCCTGATATCAGCCCGCATCACCTGCGTTGATCCTTGATCCATCTGAGGTAAATAACAAGGGGTAAAAAAAAAAAAAAAAAACACCAACCATCCTGCAAGCAGCTTACTTGAGGTTCGTTCAAAGGCAGGCGACTAAATTATTCCTATTCCTCTGCATGGAATAATATCTCAGCTCTAGAAAAACTTCAGTATCGCTAAGGCCAATTCTTCCTCTCCTTTCATGACAAGTAGCAGGCATTAGCTGCCTTCTCAAGTGACAACTAATTGGGTTGCAGGCAGAAGTCTTTGTTGTGAAATGTCTGACACAGTTCTCCAAGTTGGATTACACATTACACATTTGTCACTTATTCAACAGGAGCAACTGCACTCACTGCATGATACGGAGAGGCTGCTTAGCAAATTGGTTTCCTCTGTGAAACAATAGGAACAGTCTTGCAGCCACACTTGACAATGAAACCACGAGATTTAACTTGTGAAAAAAATAACAGCGATAAGGAAGAAAATAGCATTCAAATGCATCAAATTTATCACTTGGGTGAATAAACATACAGCATATACAAGTACAGCTTAAAAACTTTAAATATTGTGAATGTGATGTGGCTTAGAACTGATAGACATCTTACATTCTGTTTTTAAAAAACATTAAATATTGCAAACAGATGACTCATAACATTCTGTGAGGATGGAAAAAGTGTGACAGTAACGGTGGTGACAACCGCAGCCTTGACAGGATTGTCCAGCAAAATCCATCCAAGAATTTTCAGTGGACTGAGGCTGGAGTTAGCACATCAAGAGGCACTACTTCAGACGAATACCACACATGGGCAACAAATTTTATATCCCTTATGTCAAGCTACTCCTGGACCAGATACAACATCACATGCAACTCATCTGGACTGTGAAGAAAAAGCACTGGACTGCTGGACTTTGTTCCAAAGTCCTCTTTAAAAATAAAAGTAAGGCTTTGCATTTCATTAGGAAATCAAGATTCTGCAGAAAGAGTGGAGAGTCACAGAACCCCCATAACTTGAAAAGCTGCTGACAAGCTTTTATGGAGAAGCTTTCCTTTTCCAGCAAGACTTGGCGCGTATACTGCTGTTGCCAAAGGAACCAAAAGCTGGTTAATTGAACATGGTGTTACTGTGCTTGATAGGGCAGCAAAGTCCTCTATGGGTTTGTGTCAAGAGGAAGACGAGACACCAGATGACCTCAAGGCTGCTATCAAAGCAACGTGGGCTTCCATTTACAATTCAGTAGTGCCACAAGAATCCGATCTAAATTACACATTTCTGAAGCCATTTAAAACAATCATTTTCCCTCCACTTCACAACTATGTGCTACTTTTTGTTCACACATAAATTCCCAATAAAACACAGTTGAATTTGTAGTTGTTTTATGGCAAAACATGAAATGTTTCTAAAGGGTATGAATACTTTTGTAAGTCAGTAATGCACTAATTTGACTTGACATAGTTAATACTGAAGTGTCTGTTTGGCAGTGTGGTAGCAATAAAAGTACTGAGGCTGAGAAATGTTTTCTTTACACAATCCTCTCTGGAACAGAAGGTGATTATAGAGCTGATCTCTGTAAACCCATTAGGCTGTTCACTGTAGGACATTTTGGTCAACATTACAATGTTCATAGTCTTCTAAAACATTTCCAAAATGTTATGAAATACTTAATCTGCGCCATGTTTCCTCTTACCAATGATTATCTCATTTGTTGCTGGGTGTTACATGGATATCAGTACAGCAACAACAGCCAACCAATTAGGTTACTATTCAATCTGGATAAATAAACTATAGCAATAATCTCAACAGAAGTACAGTTGTGACTGCATTTATAATGTGATCATAATATTCCAATGCAGGGTGTGAATAAAACAGAAAAGAACACGCTCTGCTTACCTAAATTATGGGTGTAGTGAACCGGTGACCTGATCCAGACTCGCTGCCAGGCAACATGTTGAACATGATCAAACGCCTAAGAAATAAAGCAACTAATTTAGCTAGGCGGACATCGTCTGGAAATGACACCTAAGATGCGGTCCTGGGTAGTCCACAAACCAGTGAGCCGTTGTTGGTCCAGTCAGACCTCTCATGATACCAGCTTAGTCCTGGATGTAATTTCTAGCCATACAGTTGAGGTAGCCGCAGTCAAACCGGTCGATAAAGAAACAGTCAGGAGGGGTTTTCTCGTTTATTCACTCGGGGGTCTATCCACGCACCTGCTCCGCGGCTGTACATAGGAACCGTGAGAAGACGGCGAGATAATGCTCCATACAATCTAACCTCAGCTCCGCTCACACCGACCTGCATGTGTCCCTCTTCTTCTCTCTGATTGGCTGACAGCAACATCAATCATGGGGTATGTTGTGAAGTGGAGCCTCTGTGGGGTCTGGTGGCCGTTGCTCTCTACTCTTACTCTTTTTTTTTTTTTTATTACTATTTAGTCAGTTAATTAAAAATAGCAGCAGGAGCATTGTTAGAAACAATTTGAAAAAGAAAAATAGTTAAACTTTCTTATTTAAATCTTAACAAAAAAAAACATGTTAAAAATGATTTACTCCTAGTCTTTAAGTTTCCTTGTAGAAAACAAGACTTTCTAATACAATGAGTCAGGGACAGGATGGCAGTCTGTCTATTTTGGAGAAGTCGAGAGCTGCCAACCTGTCCAGCGCGAGCAAAAAGTTACACTGCGCGCTTTCTAACACGACACCAAGAGGGGGCGCTGTCTCTTCGAGTAGCAAATAATGCGCGTGTCAGAGCACAGTGCGAGTCCCATCCGTTATGTATGTGTACGTGCCCAAGTTGAATTGAATTGAATTGGAGATAAGACATCCAACCCCAACACAGGCATACGAATTCAGCAATATAGACATATACAGAAAGAAAACTACAAAAGCAGCAGAATACAGCCGCAAAACAGACCCATATCCAGATTTCCAAATTTGAAGCAAACCAAAAGAGATCATTCAGAATTGCTGCATTCCAGTAGGTACAGAGCAGTAGCGATGACAGTCTCACTTTCTATGGCAAAATCAAGTGATACTGAAAAAACAAGGAAAACGTGGTTGTGCAGGAAGGAAACATCTGAGTGTTTGTTTCTCTCTCTGTGTGTTATTTCTGTGGTGGGCTACAGTTGAAGTGATAGAAAACTTTCAGGCTTTTACGTTTTTTAAAGGTGCAGTGTTACAAATAAAGGAATAAATTATAGGAGTTATCAAGCCTCTATTATTAATTGTTTAATTCATTCTTTTTTAACTTCAACATTTATTTATATTGAGGTCAACTGTCTGAACGGCCTTTATAGGTGGTTGCTGGTATGCACCCGGAATAGTGGCTATCCACGAAAAGTCCAGATTTGAGGTTTAATCCCAGTCCGCCTCTGCCCTCGGTTAAATTGACTCATGTTGATCGATGCTGCCATCTAGCGGTAGTGGTATGAAAGAACACTTAAATTCAAATCAGAGCAGATAGTTTGTCTAATATTCAGTAAAACTTTATTTCTCTGTTATGTACAGCAACGAACTCTGAGTTGTCTTTTAATGTGACACTTTCATTTGGCTATATAAAGATTAATGGGTTTGTGTTCAGATGGTTGAATATGTGTTCTTAAAACATTTTTTAATAAGATACACTGATCTTATCTTTTGTCTCTATGTGTAATTTTCATTGATGGTCATTTTAACCTCACAGTCAAAAACAAACTTCCACATGTGAATACTGCTAGTACACTGAAAAAAATCCCTCTTTGGATCAACATAAAAAAATCATGGAAAGGATTTCCACCTGATTACTTTGCTTTATTTCAGCACTATGTAATTATGTTACTCCAATTTAGAGCGAATGTGTTGGCCTAACTTAACTTTTACTATAATTGGACCCAATGTAATTTAATAGGGTAAGCCCAACTACTTCGCAATGTTTTGCACCAAATAATTGACTTTACTTGATTAAGATGAATGCAAATTTAGTTGCATTCATCTAAATTTAGTACAAAAGTACCAAATTTGTACATGTGAAAGTGGTACATTCACACTACTTAATTAAGTTGATTCAACTCATGACAATTAAGTTAGCTCAACAAACATGCTGAAAGAAAGCTATTTAATCGTGTGGAAATGCTTTCCATGATTGAATTACGTTATTTCAAATACATTTTTTCATTTATTCCATTTTTTTTCTCCGAAGACTTTTTGCGGCGCTAGTGGGTCGTATTTTTTTGCGATAGTAGGCAGACAGGAAAGAGGAGAGAGAGGAAGACATGCAGGAGAAGGGGAAAGGTCGCCGGGACCGGGAGTCGAACCCACGACGTTCGCGTCAAGGACTAAGACCTCTAAACGTAGGGCATGCTAACCCCCTGTGCCACCACAGCACAACCCAAAGACTTTTTTTGAGTGGTATTAACTTAAGTGTTGTAAGACAGAACTGGGTGAAAGGGTAGAAAGAACACTCAACAATTAGAGAAGGTACAACAGAACTGTATTTTCAAAATTGTTATCCATTTTCTTTTACATGTGCAGTGCAGGCACTTTACTACTAAAGGTATAAATAAATACTCTGATCTCAAAACATAACAGATACATTTACAATCATGGTAATATGACATTGCATACAAGAAATTAAATAATCTTTAATAAAACAAAAGTACTGTTTTTGTTTTATTAAAAAAA
>CAEGAG010305327.1:0-16627 GCA_903067065.1 Brachyrhaphis terrabensis
GTTCAAATACCTGATTGTGTGGTGGTAGAACTTCAGTAGGTTAGAGAGCTTGTAGAGGAGAACAGCACCCGGCTCTGCCACAATGACTTGCTCTATCCGTACCTGAGGAGAAGATCAATAACAGAACAGCTGGGCTGATGAGCAAAACCTGACAGAAAACACAGCGTGCGAGCGGCTCAGACTAAAATGGCGTTTAAAACATAACTGGTTGCTCACTTTCAGTGGTCTGCAAACTCCCTCTGTGATGTGTCCCACCACTTCCTGCATGTTCTCCTCCACACCTAATACAAAGGGAAGGAATTCAAAACTCAATCAAGGCTTCACCAGCTTCAATGCATGTGATTGTAACAATGGTAAGAGAGGCATTCACTAGTAAAATCATTTATTTCGTGGAGGTTATTCTTCAGTAACTGAGATAAACTATTTCAATATAATTTAAAACACCTTCAAAATGCTGGTTACATTCATATGCTTTACACTCATCACATGATCCTGAAATCAGATCATAAAATATTAGACCCCTCAAAGTTGAAATACCTTGTAGAGTGACTTGTTTTAGTAGAGCTTCTAGATGCTCTTTCTCTGAGGCAGTTGCTTGGTGCAGCCAGGCCAGCATGTCCCCAACATATCTAAAGAAAAAAAAAAGAAAGAATAAATCAGTACTAATACACAGGCAGCTGTCCTTTCCTGCAATGCCACCAGGAAAGGACAGCCAAGTTTTCCTTTTTGTTGTCAAACCCAAAAGTTGTTGGCTGTTTTAGTAAAGGTTGTTCTTGAACTCACTAATGCAATGAATCCCCTTTAAAAAAAAACACAACAAATATTTAACCTTCCTATGGTTAAATATAGGACTCAAGTCGCACTTTTTCACAGAGTGCACAAAAATGCATCAACAACTAAAAACAGGCATAAAATAAATAACTACATTTTTAAATACTTTTTAATTGGTACTAAAATTAAATTCAGTTCTCACCAGAGGTTGTGCTATACTTTTTTTGTGGGAATTTGACAGAAAATTCTGTCATAAGCTCCTTTTTTACCTGTTAATTTTAAAAATAATAACAGAGAGATGCACCCTTTAATCTAAGCTGAATAATTACTATTTTTTGAAATGCAAGTTTGGTTACAGAGACTTCACAATCTGTTTTGATTGTTGTTGTTTTGGTTGCTTTGTTTATTTGACTATTTAAAATGTTTTCCAGTTCCAGAGTTAAACGTTCTTTAGAAATTAAAGATCTGTTTTTATCTTTGAGAGGGTGTACTTGTATTAATATGCTATTATTATTATTATGTTAGTTGAAGCTGGTCTGAAAATGACAGTATTGTTTATTACAAGAGTTTCAGGGAAAATTTATTATCCAGCAAAATTTGTTATCGTGACAGGCCTTATGAAATGATGATATTGCAGACTTCTGCCCAGGTCCCTCTTGAAAATGAGATCCAGATCTCAACGGGGTTTACCTGGTTAAATAAAGGAAATATATATATAAATATAATATATGATGCTCTTTTTAAATATTTATGTCCAAGGCACACCCCTGCTATAAATACCATAATTTACCTGTTTAGGTAAATTAATTTACCAAACCAGTGTAGTTCTATATACAGTGAAAACTAGCTCAACAAACAGAACAGAGGAGATGAAGGGCTCATGTTAATGGTTCAGGGAAGCATAACAGAAAGAGTGATACCTATAAACTCTAACATGTGTCAATAAACACAAGCAATGCAATGATGAAAAAAATATTGTTAAAATTCTGTCATTTCCTGTTTCTATTTTTGAATACAGCAGCATGTGTTGCAAGCATTTTTACAGTAAGAATAGCTCATTCATAACTTAAGGCAGAAGCAATATTTGTGTTTCTCACCTTTCTGTTTCAGACCCACAAATGTACATAATGTATTGTTGTTTTACACCAAACAAGTCAAAAACAGTTTTAAGATTCACACATTCTCCACTGCTGTTTTGAACTTGGCAAGACAGCAGGAATTTGTGGGTGTCAGTACATAGGAAGTGAGAAAGAACTTGATGTTCTGAGAAATGCTGATGTCCCCGATGAAGTGGAAGTGATTTTTGTGTTCCACACAGAGCTGGGATTCTGAGAAAATCTCCTGTTTGGCTCCTGGGCAAAAGAGGGAGAAGATATGGTGCAAAGGGAAACAGGCACAATCCAACATTTTGTAAAATGACCTATAATCAGATTGGCACTTAATCTGATTTATTTATACATCAATTATCCCAAAAACTTTTCCTGTAACTGTAAAATAAGGGGTTTTGGGGAATTACTTTGCCTCAGTAAGAGCATATTTGTCAAAAATAGAAACATAGTAAATATGTATTATTTCATCAAAGCACTTTCAAATATTTTTTTATGTCAATTTTAGAGATATGACAAGTAGAGGCTTAAAAAGGCTGCATAATTCATTAATCAAATTTATTTGTATGACATTTCTGAAACAAGGCAGTTTTAAGTGCTTTTCATCAAAAAACTCAAAAATATAACGTCATACATTCACAATTAAGAAACTGTTACTTTAAGTTGTAAAAAAAAATGCTGTGTAAACCAAACATAACTTGAAAGAAATTTAACCTCAATTTGACACCTTGAAATGGGCCACTGTCTCTCTCTGCACTTTACCACAACAATGCTTGTCCATTATTCTGTTTACAACCGTCCTTAGGAACGTTTGACTGAGAAGTAGTTCATATGATAAGCTCCGTAAACTTGCATTTCCACCAGGTGTTTGTTATTTGCTTCTGCTGTAAGTCTGGAGGAGCTGAGTGAAGCGGAAGCTCGGCTGGACACTGCAGCTCCAAGGAGGAGTTTGTGGAAGTAGGCGGGGCTTTGTGGGAGAAAGCGTTTAGGGACCCCTGAATGAATTCAAAGATTCCTCAAATGTGGATGAAAGAATCAAAGCAACATTGCAAGTATGTTTTTGATGAGGGAATAACATTATAACCTAATATACAGCTAAAGAAGGTTGTTTTTCAATGATACTGTTCCTTTAAGCTAGCTGTTATACTATATGACTCATATCCCATCCATCATATAATAACATCAAGCAACCGCCTAATGTTTTCCTAATTTGTTCTGCAGCCTCAAAGCTAGCCTAAATATACACCCAGCCATGAATCATCAGTTTCAGTGAGTTAAAGCCCTGAAACACTTGGTACGATCCCAGGAGAACCCAAGATGAGATGCTCCAGCTCGGTCTGAGATTATTTAAGGACACAGAACACATTGATTATACATAAATGAGTGATGAGCTGTCGCACATTCAAAATGCAATGTACTTAAAAAAAAATTCTAGTTTAAATAAGTACATTTGTGCTATTTCAAAAGTGGTATCTATCATCCTTAACAGGATTAAGTTCAATATACTTTTACTTTTAGTGTGCAACAATATCTCTCTTATCTAAGGTGAGAGTGAGGATCAAAAAAATATCTACATTAGTAAATTAAGGCTGAATGTTTATGATTGAATTTGAAAGTTTACAATAGAACTGAAAAACAAATACAACTATTTGTGCACAACCCACAGCCACATATTTTTGTTCTGCAAATCTGAACTGTTCACTTTTTAATTCGCAAAATAAAGGAAGCAACTGGGATTTTCTATTTGTAAGGTAGTGATGGTCACTTTAAACATCAAAGTATAGGATGACAAACAGAAAAGAAAGGGAGGAAAACAGATGGTAGAAAGCAACATTAACTAAAGAAATTTTGAACTTGTTTATTGTTTACCTGTTTTTTCCACAGATTTTATTTTTATGTGGTTTAAGCATAAAAACGCATAAAAAAGCTTAGTCTAGATATGGCAGCTTAAACACCAATTAGCAAAATTAAAATCTATTGAACCGAAAAGCCTCTCTTTGCCCAAAAAGCCATCATTATTTCTGTATTTTTGTCCCAAAGTGGTTTTTAGGAGTGATGTCTCAATAAGACAGAAGATGTACCTCAAAGGGTCATGTGAATGCATCTCTATGGGTCGTGGTGTGCCCCCTGGACCACCACGGGTCAGGGCGTCGATGAAGCCTCGCACCACAGCACATCTGCGCGCGGTCCCAAACTCATCCAGGGTGTACCTGAACAAACAAGAGGAGGCAATATTCAACAGCCGGACCTCATGAGAAAAGACAGCAGCCATGGTGTTGTTGTGAATACTGTAAGCTGTGGTCAGTTCCTAAGATCAACAGTTGGGGCCTGCTTTTCCATAAAAAATGAGTTTGGAGCAGTGTTGATGGCTCGGCGGTAAGGACCTTTGCGACAGACTAAACATAAGATAGCTGGCTAAATTAAGGCACCAAGAGCTACGGGATCCAGCCTCAACATCCCCAGCCTTAGGGCGACCTTGGACACTTTGTAGCCGCAGAGACAGGTGCACATCCGAAAACACAGACACAATGAGGGCTTGGCCTTGAAAACATCAGAAAACATGTTGAAGTTTCAAACTTTTCTTTGCTGTTTACCACCTCTTTCAAGACAAAAATAAATGCTTGTTAAATAGGTTTACATCTGTAGTGCTCTGCAAAGGTATTTACTTCTTGCACATTTTGTCTAGTTGAGATTTCATTGCATTATATTAAAATTGTATGTGATATATCAACACAAAGTAGCAGATAATTGTGACATGAAAGGAAGAAAAATAAAATAAAATATATGTACTTATATTCAGCTCCCCTGAATCACAATAAAATTGCATTGCAGTTTGTGGCTGCAATGTGTAAAAGTTCAACAGTCATGAATTCTTTTGCATGAAAGTTTTAAATATTTTGTATTTATAGACGTCATTCTTTGAAGACTTTCTTTAAATTTTAGAGGATCTCCTCTCTGCTGATGGTGACATTTTGTGTTGCTTCAGGCTGTTTACTTTGGTGTTTTATAACTGAACCTTGTTGTTCTATCCAGGAACAAAGCAGCAACAATACCCCGAGGTTTCACAATTTACTTAGGACTGGCCAAAGAATAGACTTATGGTGAAATAAACACAGATCCAAGAAATCACAGATTTCAAGTGTAACATACGGGTCAGTAAACAGATTAGAGTGTCTATTTTTACAAAGACGTCTCTGTTTGTGTGTCTTTACTTGTAAAGAACAGGTCGATCTTGCAAAGCCTCCATGGCTTGAGTCAACACTGGTCTAATGTCACACGTTTCCTGAGTCAGTCCCCGGCATTCATCTGGAAAAAAAATTAAGTAGAATCACAGAATGCAGTTTTTTTCTGAACTCTTATTTTATTTCTCTTATTATAGGCAGCTTGAGCTACATAAGACTTTGAGTTGCTGAATACTTTTGATCACAACTACCTTCCTGAGCACATGCAAATCAAAGCTTTCAAGTCATCTTGCTGACAGGTTTTCTCATGGGCTTTTGCTAAGAAGTCAGTTTTATTATCCAATATAAAAGAAACTGAACAATTATCCAGACATAAAAAGTGGTATAGACTCCAGTATTATGCTGGAAATAAAACTGTTATCAAAATGTCTCTGTACTTTGCAAATACATATAACAATTACCCTTTCCAAAGTAAATAAAATACTATCCTATGCACATAAAACATTATCTACAGTCCTGAGCAGTCAGGAGTGTAAAATTTAGCCCTAGAAAACACTGACATATTGATTCGAATATTCAGAATGGCTGATGTTAAATCCTTTCTACTGGTGAAGTACAACTAGTCCCAGGGGCACGGGTGCTTTGCTTAAATTATTCTCTGTATTTTGCTTCTGTGCAACAATAAATAACAGTTTTTTGGTGATTTAAACAGTCTAGTTCCAGTGGGAATGCAAGATTTTAGGAAGACAAGAAATTATGTTATAATCGTTGCACTCCATGCCCTGCCATGGTGATATATTTTATTGAAAACACTAATTATTAACATTTTCCACACTCCTTTCTATTTTTTTTTTTCCTCATCATCACAGGAAGCCTCCACTCTCTCTGAGCTTCAGCATCTTGGTCACTAAGCTCTATATCTGCTCTGGGCATAAAAGGGAATGGAATGCAATCCAACTGGTCAAATTGTCAAGTAGAAGCTGAATGTAAGAGACTAGAATTATTATAGAATATAGAATTATAACAAAAAAAACAAAAAAACGCACAAGCAGTTCTTTGAGATTGTGATATTGCTAATATGAAAATTGTAATTATTAACGATACTATATATTTTGTGCAGATTTAATTTCCAATTTAATTTCTAAAAAATGACAAGTTGTGGAAATTTGTATTTGCTGTGTTTTTTCCACCAAAACAATTCAGAAGACAAGTCATTTGGAAGTCGTGGCAGCATCATGCTGTGGGAGTGATTTCCTTCAGCAGGGACAAAGCTGATGCTATACTGATCTTCAAAAAAGATGAAAATGTTCTACTTCGTATTAATCAACCATGTAAAATCCATATAAAGAAAACAGAAGTTTGAATCTGGAATATGAATTGCAAAAAAAGATCAAGGAGTATAAAATGGTTAGCAAGGCACAATGTGCAAAAATCTATATCAGGTTTTCATTTTTATATATTGAACACAGACTTTAAAAATATAAAAAAAGAATAAATCAATGGCTAAGCAATGAAATTGACTTTTGATGAAGTTATGAACATACTGTTGGTCCACAGTGAGTCGTCACCATGCAGTTGATGGTAATCGTGTGCAGTACTCACTCTGAGCCCAGCGGTAAAGCTGCTCATACGCCGTCTCCTGTAACACTGCCATCTGCTCCATGATCTCTAACCTAGAACGGGCACACATGCCAAGAACAAACATTGCATACATATGACTTGTAGCAGGGTGTTAAACTGACAGTGATATGAATACTAATCTTTGGCAACTTAGGATCAAGGCCAGGACACTCAGAGTGCTGGCAGAACTGCACGCCTCACTGAATCACCTTCTTGGCACAGCTCTGCTTTATGCTGTTGTTGAAGTGTTAGACTTTTTTTCTGAATATTATTAGCTGCTTATTCATTCAAAATTCTTGCTAAAAGTTTTCTTAACTACATGCTTTATAGTTGGGATTATACAAGTGCATCCCAAACTTTTCAGCTTCTGACATATTTACAGAACAATGGGAGCCCAATTATTGTTGGACAAACAACAAATTATATTTTCAAGTATCACATTTTAAGGACAGTTAACCTCAACCCTTAAAGTTAGGCCTGTCTATACTTTGATTGTGAAGCATTATGAGACATTGTGCAGTCAGATGTGAACCTTACCCTGCGGTTTGCTGGTTGGTTCGCAGGAGGATTTTCACATCCTCGTGGATGTGCTTAACCCGGCTGAGAACCTTGAAGAAATCCTGAGAAATTAAGCAACAAACACTACTGATCACATTCATTAGCAAGATAATCAAGAACTTAATGCACATAAATTTAGTAGGCAGGGCTTTGAAGTAACGATGTAATGACATATTTAAGCCTATCACAATAAGCAACTAATTGCATGATAAACTGAAATGAGCTCGATATTTTCCATTCTGATTATTAACATTTTGAAGGGCAATTTTGTTTACAGATATAATAGTTTTGGTTTCAAGGGTTTATTTTTATTTTATTAACTGTTTTCGTTTGTTGTACTTTACATATAAAATATCTTCCAGTTCCATTTATTGGCTTTATTTACAGTTTTATGTATTCTGTAGTTACATTTTATTGTATTAGACATTAGTTCTTAGAGAATGGTTGTTTTTATTTGGATGGGTGGGGTGGAAGTTTTGTGTCTTTTCAATAATTGATATATACTCACACTGTCGGCAGCTCAATTGTAAACAAATCAAATTGTGAACCTACAAAAGATTTATTGAGCATTTTTACTTTCTGTTGACCCTGCCACGTAAAATAAAATATGCTACATTTTGGGATTGTAATGTGATAAAGTATGAAAAAGTTCAGGTGATGTGAAAACTTTTGCAAGGTACAGGACATCATTTTTGCTCACATGGTCTAATTCATTGGGCTTTGTGGTAAAGATTACCTCTGTAACAGGTGCGTCTCGAGCCCCTCGCAGTGTGGCCATTTCCTCGTTGGACAGCTGGAACTTGGCGAGGAAAGCTTGAGCCACCTGAGCTCTCACCTCAAGTCGTTGGCTGAGGAAACAAAAAAGAAAAACAAAATAATTTACTTCATTTGCTATTGTTTTATTTAAATGTTTCAACATATAGCATGTTCTTTTCATTTAGATTTTAGTAAATGTATTTAAGGTTTTGGTTTACGTTTCTTCTTACATGGCAAATTCTTATGAAGAATTTCCCACTTACATGTAAGAGTTTACACTTTAGTCTATCATTGAGTTACATCTATGTATTCTCTCATCCTTCAATTCTTTGAGCCGAAAAAAAAACAAAAACTGAAGAAGCTGGAGGAACACCACAGGTTTTTATTGCACATAAAAAAGGAATGCTGTCAACAACATGTAATGCTTAAGGATCTCAAGCAGATGGCAGTCATACTCTACAGACCCCAAATATGCTCCCCTGCTGCCTACATTCTTTCAGCAGGGTGGGACACTGAGTGAAAAATATCATCCACAGGAGTGGGAAGATCAGCAGGACAAAAGCCAAGCGCTAAAGAAAAGAGTTGGACCCCAGCCAGCAAATAACAGCGATCACTATCATGTCAGGAAGTGCCTCATCACAATAGAGACCATGGCAACGGTCCCAGTCAAACGGGGAACTCGTCACAGGGTGGCAGAACAACAGCAGGTCCTCCCTCTGTTCCCATCTTCCCGTCCAAACCATCCTGTTTATTTTCCATCCATTCACAGAGAGAGCCAACCATGAGCAGTAAATCACCGGAGTATTTTGGTGGAGCTGAATAACCTGGTGATTATCTAACCTTTGATTCTCGCATACCTACAACCCGAGCTCAGGCTGCTGAAAGCAGAGGACTGTACAACGGTTCCAGAACTCTGTGATTCAGTTTTCCCTCTGTGGATCACACCAAGCCTGACACAGAGGGACCCCAAGGCTCCTCTGCCCTTTGTGATTTTACGTGTTGCTATTTTAGCTGCCAAACACACAAAGACAACAGATGCACCGCTAAACTTGGCTGGCATGCTCTCACAGTTGTCTTTAAAAAAAATAACACAATCAAAAGTGTAAGAGGAATATTAATGTTTCCCCGCCCGCCCCCCAAAATTCACAGAGATAAAATACTCCTGCGAATAATTAAAATGGCCTTTGGATGTATGTGCTTTCACTGTGTGATTTCTTAAAGTTCTTCATTCTGTTTAAATGTCTGCAATTACAAGAAGCTGGTATTTAAATAATGCAAGATATTCTGAATTAAAAGGAATGAAGCCGGAAAGAAAACCCACTAATCTACAAGATCTTAGAAACAAAGAACAAAACGGATTAAAAAGCATTGATCACAACAGACAATTGAAAGCACAAAAAAAGTTGTTATGCTAATGAGGTCATTAATTATATTAACGATTGCATATATTAGAAGTATGTGAGCATGCTTGCTTCACATTCAGCACGAGGAGTATTAAATTAAGACCTCTAACTGTTGCGACTCTGGATCCAGTAATTTTGTTCTTAGGTGTGGCATGCATTTATATTCAATATAGTGCAATCAACTACCTTTAGAAATCAATTAGTTAATAAATACTTCAATACAATGTAGATTTCAACCTTTTGTTTTGCATGGAAAAACCTGTGTGGTAAAAACAAAAAAAACGCTGAAAAACACCCAACAATAAAACATGGAGGAGTCAGAATCATTCAGTGTGGATGTTTTTCTTCAATATGGGTAAGAACTGGTCACTGAATTTTGAAGGATGGATAAACCTTAATAGAGGGGAATCCTAGAAGAAAACCTGCTGGAATAATACAGAAAGATTAAACATACAGCCCGAGATACAATCTAATGGTGTAAATTAAAGAATAACAGCAGAACGGCACGAATAAACTGCAGGCCTAAGCTTAGCTAACAATCTAGGGCAAGACTTATAAAGTGACATTTCTCACAAATTCTGACAGACTTTGGTCTATATTGCTAAAGAAAAATGGGCAAAAATTTCAATCCTTGCACATAGAAAGCTGGGAGAGATGTGAACCAAAAGACATGGAGCTGCAAAAAGTGATTTTACAAAATATTGAACTCCAAAAAATGGCACTTTTTTCAGGTTTATATTTGTGAACAATTTTGTAACCACAGATTCATTTCCTTTCACTTTAAAATTATGCTCAATTTTGAGTTATATGTCACACAAAATCCCAATGAAAAATATTGTAATCTGCGTTACTAAAACGACAAAAAAAATCAAGGAGTTCGAATACATCTGCGAGGAACTGTATGCAGTTAATCTAAATGAAAATAATTAACACTGTCAGATGCAGTTTATTAAAATGGGACCTGTTTATATGTTAGTGGAAAATCTAAGTAAACTACTCAATTAAGTTCCCATATCAAATGCAACATGGTCCAATTTGTTTGAGCTTCAAAAAGTACTTGTTTTGAACCTTTCCACATTACTTATTGTTTTGGGATGTTTATAAATAAATTTAAAGCATCACATTTATGACAAGGTATCTATATAAATATCAATCCCAATTTAAGACTTTTAAAGACCTTCTTAATACCACTTTTAATAAAATATAGGACAAAGACAACTATAAATATAACAGATGTTGCTGCATTACAATCAAGATGACCCCGACCCTTAAAAGTTGTTGTTATTGGTAGGCTAAACAACCTGGAGCAGGAAATGAAGATGTTTGCATGAAACTAAAACTTTTTTTCTTACAGAAAAGTCCCTATAGAAAAGCAAATAAAAAATTTTAATAGTTCTGCCACAACAAAATTTAAGACCTGTAATTAATATATTTAAAAGGCTAACTTACATTTTTTTTTTTATGAATTTAACACACTTTAAGGCCTTATTTTAAACATGCACATTTAATACTTTTTAAAGATGTGTGGACGCCCTGTATGAGCCGCCTTGAGAAAAGGCTTAAATTTTGTACGTAAAGAAAGACTAAACATGACCAACTTGGAAATATCATAAATCAGAATAACAAGAACCTGAACACAGAACATAGAGTAGAGTCAAAGACAAACTTTCCTTTTAGAACAAGCAAGAACAGGAAATGAGTAAGTGCAGGGGTAATTCTGTAAACCTCTGTCCGGACATGATCCGTTCTCCTCCAGGCTGACATAACTGAAGACCACAGAAATGCAGAATACTTGGATCAACAAATAACACAATCCAACCTATGCAACATATTTGTACCAGTGCTTCAAAAAGAGGTCAAAAAGCTTATTATAATAATCTCAAGCAAGGGCAATATTAAAGAAGAGTGCTGTGATTGGATGAAACTTCTCTTATTGCAAGTGAGCATGCTCAGATTTAACCCAATTGATTCAGTCTGTTCAAGCACAGAAATTGTTCATGAACTATTACACCCTATAACATTTACAGTGCCCATTTAATTATCTCACAACAGTAGGCTGATAGTGCAGCTTGATCAGAGAGCCACAATTATGAATCACCAATGAAAACTGAAGGAAAGGTGAACAGCAACCCTTTGTAATAAGGGAGAGAGTTCAACGAGCTCATAAGATGTGAATTATGTCGAATATTCATGAGAATCTATGGGGGGGCATTTCAAAGAATTGCATAAAAATCTGGCATTCACAGAGCTGTTAGTTGGTTAGTTACGCACCGTGATCAAAGAGCGCGTGCAGTTACATCAGGAAACACAAAGGAATGCTGACTGCTGTAGCCTCATTAGCACCAAGCTGGGCTTTAATAATGCTCAAGTGTCATATTACGAAGGTTGCATGCACTCTCTGATATCAGTCATTATTCTCTCTGGGATTTCAGCCCTCTTTATTTATTAATGAACTGTACAAACGTCAAACTGAGAACATTCGCTCTCTTCAGCACCAAGAGTTCTGATACCGCACAAGGCTCAAGGTCTGATTGTCACATGTTGATAGGAATTTTTGTGAGCTTACAATCCACTGCAAAAGGTATTCAAACCTTTTAACGTTTTCTAATTTTGTCCTGTTATAATCAAATAGCTCAATGCATTTTAATGGGGAGTGAAAAGTCGACGCAAAGTAAAGTCGTTTACTATGCAGTAAATGATATGCAGTTTTCAATATTTCTTAATTACAAACAATCTGTCAACAGGACAGATATTAGTCATTTACATGTACTGTAAATGCAAATGAATACCAACATTTCTTCTGAGTGACATTAAAGTGACATTTAGCCAGAGTGGTACTACAGCAAAGTATATTCATGTATTAGATGGCCTAGTCAATGCCCAGACTTAATTCAAATTGAGAATCTGTTATAAGAATGAAATTGCTGTTTACAGATCCTCTGCATCCAATCAAAGTAAGCTTGAACTACTTTGCAAAGAATGGGCAAACATTTTAGTCTTTAGATGTGAGACAACAGTAGGGCCATACCCTAAAAGACTTCTAATTTGCAGCAAAGTACAGGTGCTGCAAAGTATTTACTTAGGGAGGGATAATAGAAATCACACTGTTCAGGTATTTATTCAAGACTCTGTGCTGCACGTGGGTCCATCACATAACATCCAAATAAAATGCTTTGAGGTTTGTGCTCATACGTCACCAAATGTGGAAATGTTCAAGGGCAATCATCACTTTTGCAGGACACTGAATGCTTTTATTCTTTTTTGGATAATCAATAAACCAGGTCCAGAAAAGATGCACGAACAGATTAGCATTGGAGAACACACCATCACCTCTGGCTTTGGCTGCTTGCGAGTTCACGTTGTCAACAGAAACATCAGTTTATGAGACGTCTCTGCAGGCTCTGCATGATTACATGCCATGTTAATGCAAAGATTACACAGAGTGGAGCAGGTGGGCAGCATTGTATTTCATTATAGAGTAACACACAACATCTATTTAGCGCTTTTGATGACAGCACCTTTAAACAGTGCCAACCCGAAACAAAAGAGCCTGGTGACTGAAAGCCAGGTCAGCTGCAGCTCATTGCCTCACAGCCCCTACCTTCACTTCCACGAACTAGAACTTATCAGCAGATTCTTTCTGTTTCATTAGAGCTGACAAATGACACAATGCCGTGAGCAGATGAGGCAGATAAGAGGCAAAGAAAAGGCAAATCAGGAACATCAGCAGAGGCTTGGAAACCACTGTTCTCCCCCAACAGAACTGCCCCATGCGAGATGTGACACTGCTGTAATAAGCATCAACAAGAAAGAAACATAAAGAGAAAAACCAGAGACTGCTAAGGCTTGTGTGACCTGAAAAAAGATCTGACCAAGAAGACTGCAGAGAGCCAACTCTTCGCAAACTGAAGGACGACAGCTTGCCGGCACGATTTTGCCGGCAGCCCTTCTGAGACAAAATTACGAGAGACAAGGTCAAAGCCCAGTGTGTGCCGACTAGTCAATGTGGCTGTGGGGTCACTGTGGTTCTAAGCATGAAAATGTCACACAGGCAGACAGCAGGTCCCGAAGGGAGCGCTGCACAGGAAAAAGGACAAAAACTACTCAGCACTCAGGAGGACACTTGTGTCAAGCGTCTGAGTACTTCCAGGAAATGCACGTCACAAAGTCGTACATGGTCTTAATTCGCTTCCTACATGTGTTCCCTGGTGACTGTCTCCACTCCTGTCTTTTCTTGCGTGCCTGTCTATTCAACTTTCAGGCTTCTCCATCTCTGTCACCTCTTTATAAAGGAAGGTGCTGATGATGAAGCACTGGAGCATGAACTGCAGTGGTACGTCGCTAATGTCTGCAAATGTCTCTCACCACAAATTTACATCAACCTCCACAGCACCCCTACCTTCATGTCAAAACACAAGGTCACTGATCACATCTCTTACAAATGCTAATGAACCCCACCCTACGGCAACTCCCAGCGGACAAGAACAGGTCGAATATTTTCCCGCCGCTGACACTACTGACGGCGCAAAGAGTGAGACATTAAGATATGATGCGCAAATGCCGATAAAGCTGTCACTTTGTTTTATTTTTTAATAAAACCCTCCATATCCTGTACGAACGACATGGTTTTAAGAATTAGAGCAACTAAAATGTTGACCTTGTGCTGAGCAGAGGACTATACTGTATCAACCCCACAATAAATATATCAGAACTGATTAGCTGTAATACAATGATGCAAATCTGTTTCTTTTGGAAGAAGTCATTTTGGAAAATCCCTGCATATTTTGTGGAAGCTCCTTGCATTGTTGGTCATGCACATTAATTGTATACCTTTTTAGACTCAAATCTTTATATAATTCTGGACACAATTTTCAAATCTGGACTAGTTCATCTTGAATTAAACATATCTTTCAAAGCAGAACTTGTTACCTTAGATATATTTCTCTTTGTAAAAATGTAAGCTGTGATGTGGTAAAAGACATCTTTATTAAAGATGTCTTTAATAAAAGTTAGTTTAAGAGACTTGTTTTCCTTAAGCTTTTAGACATCATTATTAAATTGTATTTATTTGTTTATTTCCTTTTAGAAATTATCTTTTTTAAAACTTCCAGATAACAGAATGAGGAATAAAGTGTTAAAAGATTTTTTTTAACTTATCCAAACTTGGAAAACCGGATACTTTGCAAGAAATCCTGCACCATTAAAAGCACATTAAACATAGTCTAGCATTTCTGTAAAATCTTTCACACCAAACTTTTTTTGATATTATGTTACATTGTTGAAATTTTTTGGCATTATCATTCTGATTAAATGCTCTTTGAATGAACATAATTGTAGAAGATGTAAAATAAAAACAGTCAAAATAAGATTTTTTTTGGTAAAAAATATAATGCAATTTGAAGAAAATAACTAAAAGCATTTCATACGCAGCAATAAATGTCTTTTGCCTCAAAATATGTATCACGTTTTTTTTTTTTTTAAAAAAGTCATTTTGTCTCCAAACAAGTAGTTGCTGAAGAAAGGTTAGGAGTTCACATAAATCCGGCATCATATTGCACTCCTTATACATTTCGCTCCTGCCAGTTTAGCCTAAGAAAACATACAGCGCTAAAGATATTTTATCTGTTTGCACATTTACTCAGTGATATGGTGGGTTAAATATTTTAGCTCTCAATTACTGATTCTTTTGAAACTATGTCATCAAAACTAAACGCACACTCCCAACACAAAGTCCTACACCAGGCCTTTGAAGTCTATCAAGGCCTAACATTCAGACAAAAACAAACACCTATTTCATTAAGGCTGACTGTTGGTCTCCTTAACATGTGTTATGATACAACTGTAGAACTGATAATAGCCTCATGAATTATTGAGTTCTCCTCCCACAGGTTTTTAATCAACCCTTACAGCATATTCCCAAATCTTTCAAACTACAAAAGGCAAGAATAAAAATCTTCAACTTATTAGCAAACAACTTTAAAGTTGATGTATCTGGAGGGCTGTAATGGTCGGCATAGATTACAGTTTGAGTCACTTCGGACACAAGAACAAGAAACAGATGACATGTTTCATATTACTTTAAACAGCAAAAATAAGCTGTTCTCAGTGATTAGGCTCTAAGGTTGCAGGTCTGTACTCACGCATCTCAACAATACTATTTTGGCTCAGACTTCTTTAAAAAAAGAGATTATGAATCTGAGGACAATTCCTGTTAAAACGAAAGTTAAACCAGAAAGAAAACTCAAATTTATTTCAGAAAATCAATTAAAAAAAAATAAAACTCACTTCATATAGATTACCGTAATTACAAATTTTAAACATTTATTTTTGATCATTGTGTAAATTTGAAATATTAAATAAGACCAATAAAAAACTGATTTTTAATATAGAAATATTGAGTTAATGATATATGCAACGATAGGAAAGACTAATGGCTTGTCAGGTGGCCATCAGTCATTGAGAGACTCCATAGGGAGAGAAAGTCATTAGCGGCTAAAGAAGCTAGCTGTTCACAGTGTGCTGCAGCCAAGCATATTAACTGAAAAGGTTAATGAAAGGACAAGATTTGGAAAGACTAAATAAGTCATATTCATCAAAATAAACAGGAACAAACACTTGAAATATATCACTGAATGTGTAATTAATACATTTTATTTTCAGTTTTTCAACATGAATTACTTAAATAGTTTGACTTTTTAATTATATATTGAATGCTGCAATAAATAAAAAAAAATTTAATGGAAATGACAATGAAATGTAATGGAATAAGTTATTCCAAAATGAATTTCTCATCAAAAAAAATTCTGACATATAGCTGATATGTGACTTACAATAAGGATAACTCTCTGTTTCCATAGTCATAGTGTCTTAGTATGAAATACAGATTTTGACATATGGTTTTTGATGACAAAGTAAACTGAATTATATGGAAGAGGATTAGGGCCACCGAAAAAAAAAAAATAATAATAATTCTGAAATTAAAGTCAGAATTCTGACTTTAATCTCAGAATTCTGACTTTAAAGTCAGAATTCTGACTTTAATCTCAGAATTCTAAAAAGTCAGAATTCTGAATTTAATCTCAGAATATGACTTTAAAGTCAGAATTCTGACTTTAATCTCAGAATTCTGACTTTAAAGTCAGAATTTATTTTTATTTTTTTTCGGTGGCCCTAATCCTCTTCCGTAGAATTACATTTAATGATACCTTGTTGAATACTTTTCACTTGATTC
>CAEGAG010305369.1:0-16548 GCA_903067065.1 Brachyrhaphis terrabensis
TGGGAGTTAGTATACTATTTTTGTGACCATTGGCATTTGGGAATGTAAAACAATTGTGCATAAGCTTCTGGCGGGTGGAGGTTAACAGGTTAACACAAATATAACTTGGTTAATGCATAATAATACATTCAGAATCCATCAGTCCATTGATTTTCTACATCTGCTTTGTCTTGAAAGGTTGTAGCTGGGGTTGGTGCTTATCTCCAACAATTAATGTCCAAGAGCCTGGATTAAACCCAGAAAGGTTGACAGCCCATCAGTACGCATATAAAAATACCTGACAAATGAAATTACTCTACATCTATCAGACTCCATTTTGTGATCACCTTTATAAATGACTTGACCTGGAGAATCATATGTCAAAGCAACAGTGTCTCAATAATCCTCTAATCATGAATGTTCTGGTGGTAAAATTTTTTCACTTGCACTTTGCCATTCTTCCAATAAAGACCATTTTAAGGAATGAGAGATTAATAGTTAACCTGTCAGTGGATTCTCCCACTTGAGCTCTGGATCTATGTAGCTCCTCCAAAATCACCCAAAGTCTCTTGGATGTTTTTCTGATTAGTCCTCTACTCACTTTGCTTGCCAGTCTAAGTGAACCACCACATCTCGCTACAGCAGGGCAATTTTTGAATGGTGTGCTCAATGACATGCTTATTTCTTGGGATTGTAACTTAACCCAGCTTGAAACATTTCCACACTTTTAGCTCTAAACCTGATCCATATTGTTTTCTAATGTTCTCTGACAAACCTCTGAGACCACCACAGAACTGCTGCAGTTATACTGAAATTTACTTACACACATGTGGACACTATTTACTAATTTAGTGTCTTGTAAAACCACTTGGTTACAGGTGTCGGTGTAAAGGACAAATACAAATTCAGTCCACACTATTAAGACTTTTGTCTGTAAAAATGTTAAACCCATGTATCCGTTTTCTTTGCAATAATGCACTAATTAGTATTGATCTGTTACATAAAATTCCCCCAGTATACATTGCTTTTTGTGACTGTAAGGTATAGAAATAAATTCAAGGGGTATGAATATTTTTACCAGCTACAATTTGTGTCATCTTGATTATTAAAACCTCATTGTTATGGAATATGGTTTGGAACCATGTAACTATAATGACTTTAAAACAAAATATCTATTGCTTTTTATACAGTTGATGAATCATAAAATACAGAATAAAAGGGGTAATTCAGTACTACAGCTCATCATTGTTGCCCCAAACGTCCAGAAAAAAAGAAGCAAATGGTGAAGTTTCAGAGTCAAACTCTTTCTACAGTTGAAGTTGTCTCTTCTCCGACTCATCGCATCTCTGTTTTTCTATCTGACTCTTCTCTTTATTGTTTACTTTTTAATTAATCGCGCTGGTTCATTCTAAACATGTCAGAATAAATACATTTTTCATCCTGGTGATATTGGACCGCTCCGCTCCATTATTAATGCTGCGGAGAATTCAGCCACTGTTTGCAAATAATATCCTCAAATTGAATCATTGTTGCATGAATATATGCAAAATATTCATTTCAGGCGGCGTGAGGGTTGAGTGCTTTTAAATTGGAGAGATCATTCATGGCTTCACCTTTTCAGGCAAGATAAAGTCATGTGCAGTAACATTACAATGTCAGTGGAGGGGAGAGGGGTGAGGGAGGGGGTGAGAAAGAGAGGGATGAGGTGGGGAAAGGTGGAGATAATGACAAAAGGCGAGCAGTGTGAGTCAATAAAGGGAAGTAAAATACTAAACAAAATGAGAGCAGAGTGGAAGACAAAGATGTAAGAGCAAGAAAAGCAAATTGCTTTCTCCGTTGTCTTTGTTTGACCACTTTGTAAGCAGAAGGAGCAGAGTTTGTGAACATGTGCAGGACTCCACGATAACATTTTAGAACAAAGACAAACATATCTACTTCTGTCCCACAGGGCTTTATTTTTATTAAAAAAAATTAACTTTTACACGTTTTTTTGTTGTTCAGTATGTGTGAACTGGGAAAATGACTATTTCTACTTAACATGACTCACAAGATTTGCTTATTCTAAGGAAGGAAGAGCAGGGTACAGATAATGAAAACTGTTTCAGGAAGCTGAGACATTCTAAACAAAATATTTAAGGTGGAGTCCTTGCTATTTTGGTTCATATTATTATGAATTGGTTGATTATTATTAAACCCTGATTGAAATATTGTTGCAGTAAGAGTTTTAATGCCACAGTGAAGATTATACAGAGATTACTGTGAATAGTACAGTGGTTTAACTTTAACTAAATGTAATACTATTAAAGTACATTGCTTTGACTGCTGCTCTATTTTTTTTAAAGTGCACTCATGCCATTATTCACAGTTGCAGGTACACTCTCCATTTTCATACACATTCAGGAAACCTCTTCTTACATGGGAGTAAAGCTAATCAAATAAACATGCAACTTCCTATCAGAATCATTAGAGACAAGACTTCAAAATTAGAGTGGCACGACAACGGCATCCAGGAAAACCAACTTGATAATATAATACAACTCTAGCCAACAATCTTCACAGATGAAGCACTTTTTATATTCAGTCTGTTGTAACTACCAATTTCAAAGCATTATATCTCACATATACACCAACCATGAACATTAAGTATGTAGACGTAAGATGGCTATGCACCTTCCCCTTCCCAAGATCAGGGTCTTCACTGCGACTAACAGAACTACAAATCCCTCTGTGGCCTGAAGCCTACTAGTGGGTGTTGCGTGTCCAAAACCACCACAGCGAATTTTCAAGTAGGAGGATCAATTCTGAGACCTTTTAAGGTCTAATTTTTTACTTAAAAGTGTTTAACAACTGCCTTTTGAGCCAGACTTTCAGGAATATAAACAACTTCTTATTTTCTGCACTCACATTCATCATAACTGGTGCCACCTTTTTTGTGGATAGGGACAGTACTACAAAAGTACACATAGAAAAATGACACCACAGAAAATATTTTTTCTCACTTGTCTTTCTAGGTCTAAATGTTTTTTATTGCAAACAAGGAGTAAGCTGTTTAGTTTTTATAAATTTTAATAAAATATTGTCACACAAATGTCGCCATGTTGTTTACGGTGCCGTGCATTTTGGGTAAATGACTTATGCTTGATCCAATTCCGCTAGCTTTTAGCTATGTAGCTCGGTTGCCGGTCCAGTCACACCCGTTTATGGTCTGGCTTTCCATCCAGCGTTGGGTCTGTGGTTTCACATTCAGTATCGTCGGCAGTAGCAACAGCTCCATTAGCATCTGTCTGATCTCTGCTCGTCTCTGATGTTTCTCCCAACATCTATCCACAAAGGGGTCATGCACTTTGTGGATAAAAACTATCTGCACATCATTTGTTTTTAGCTTGAGAAGGTAACGATCACCTGTTAAATCCGTTGTTAGGTTTGCTCATATAAATCACTCAAAGTCTTCTGGAGAAAAATGTTGAGGGCACAAATGTAGGTCCTTTGGCTCTTTCTCACTGCGCTCTTTTTTTATGTGGGAAGCACTCAGGTGCCTATCTCCAGCTAACGTTCTGGGTGAGAGGCAGGGTACACCCTGGACAGGTCGCCAGTCTGTCACAGGGCAACATAGAGACAAACAGGACAAACAACAATGCACACACTCATACCTAGGGAGAATTTGGAGAGATCAATTTACCTAACAGTCATGTTTTTGGACTGTGGGAGGAAGCCAGAGTACCCAGAGAGAACCCATGCATGCACAGGTAGAACATGCAAACTCCATGCATGACCCCGGTCCGGGCATCGAACCCAGGACCTTCTTGCTGCAAGGTAGCAGTGCTACAAACTGCGCCACTGTGCAGCCCTAATTACAGCCAACTAGAGAAAAATTTATAATTTTAAAATTAAATAAATAATTTTGAAGTAATTATGAGTTTTAACATATCACAAACAGCTATTCTTTAGTAAATAGAAAAATTGCAACATATGAAGATCGATATGTTCCATTAATTGTGGATCCTTTCAATCGAATTAGACAGTCAAATCTGTAAAAAAAAAAAAAACTTTCTCAAGGAAAAAAAAAAAAGATATGCCTAAATATATGCACTGGTATTTTTTGGTATCATAAAAGGTTTTAGTGGGATAAGTCACCATTCAGATCTTTTGCTAAATTGTACATCTGGATATTTTATTCAGTAACTTGAATTTCAAGCATTCTGAAATACAGTGATGGGTATATAACTTTAACTAATATCACTAAAAAATTTTTCACTTTTTGACCGTCAGGTGCTCCGGTACGCTAAGAGTTTATTTTCCGAGCACACAGGTTTTCTTGTGCCACTTTATGCAGCATTTAGAAGTTTAGATATTTTTAATAAGATTTTTGGGAGACTAATGTCCAAAAGCAAATATTGCTTACCCCTGTCTTCACTTTACCATCCCTCATGCAGGTACACATTAACAAGTATAAACATGGTCTAATCACGGGCAGAATGAAATTCCTCAAATATGAATACCATGCTGCGCTCTCAACAGTATTTTATGGTAATAGGATAAAAATGTAAAGTTGGAAGAAAAAAAAGTGCGATCCCTCCTCTTTTTTTAATGTAAAAGGTAAGCTGACGAGACGTAGAAGGAGGTGTGCAAGGAGTGGTGAGGAAGATGAGAATGTGTGTGTGGTGGAGGTTGGTTGGGGGGGGGTTCATCACATGGCCGGGGCCTCACCAAGGGATAGGCTGTCGCTAGGAGACAGAGGCAAGGAACGGACCAGTGGCAATGATGTATTAACTGGCGAAGGTGGCTGACAGTAATCTTTGTCACTAGATGCAGTGGCTGTCTAAGTCCTGTCATTTTATGCATCTCATGCAAAACAGATGTACCCGGATACTACAGGCTCAGAGAGAGACGAAGTGAGATTCAGCCAGGATGGAGGATAGAAGAGGGTGGAGGAGGAGGGTGGATAGGTGGGGGGGGGGGGGTAAATCATTATACAGCTACGGGTAGGAGAAGCTGTCACAAAGAATTTCATTATTTTTCATCTGGTATCCAGAAGGTGAATTGTGCATATTGTAATTCCACCCCACCCACCTCCACTATAAGCTTCTAAATAATTTGGGAACTTTCCAGGGCAGAAGTTTTCCATTTTCTTTCCACTCATTACCCAGAGTTCAGGGCAGAGGTGCTCAATCAACCTGGCTGAAGGAAACGCTTACACATAGAAACACGCCTGCCACCGCCACCTCCTCCTCCCTGCTGTCCTCCCCTCTGCTCTCTATCCAAACTCCATCCTTTACCACTCTATCTTCCATCCTTCCTCTTTGTTTCTTTCCACTGTTGTCCTCACTCTCTCCAGTTTTTCCTTTCTTTTTGTGTCTATTTTAACCTTCCTACCCCTTTCCTTGCCTTGTCTGTTTCTGTATGTTCTTTACAAGTCATTGCTATTTTTTTAACTGCATTGGCAGCAATGTACAGGATGCACATTACCTCTTGGCCTGTGATATCTGGAACCTAAGATATAGAATTCAGATGGATGGACGTAATTCTTTATCTGCATGCATAAACCTTTAATATAAAATAGTTAAAGGGCCTGACAAAGGCCACAAACCAAAATGCTTTGGTCTGCAAAGAAAGTTATTTCCTAGTAAGTCGGTTGTTGCTGTAGTCTTCACCTCAAGTGATCTTTGGACGTCTCCTTGCATCTTGGGAGTTGATGAAGTTATGCCAAAAACTTTTGCATAGACGTTGAGGACACATGGAAATTTTAAATTTAGTTGTCTGTTAAAGGAGAAAGTTTAGCTGCAGCTAGATTTATGCCAAGAAAATATGGAAAGTCCAATTCTATGTTGCCAGCTTAGTAACTTTGTTACTGTATTTATTCAGAATACAGAGCTTTCTATTGTCTCTTTTTATAAAAATAGAGTAGTGACAGGTGAAGCAAAAGCTTAAAGTGTTTCATAGAGGGGCCTTGGGGAAGCCTGGAAATAAGGCAAAATCCAAAAGTCTGGATTGTGATCCAGTTGCTTAGGGATTAGCCAGGTTAGGGTCAGACATGGAGGAGAACAACTGGCTTTCCAGAAGACGTGAGGCAAAATGAGAAAGTTTTGCAGAGTTCGGTAATGGGTCAATTTCTGAAAGCATAAGAGAAAGGATATGTTTGGCAAGGACAGAAGTTTTGACAGTGGAAATACAATAACATAATCAGGAAAACTGCTGAAACACTGGCAATATTGATAATCTGACATAGGAGAAGAGACTGAGGGCATAAAATACAGGGGGGATAGGTGACTTACATAATCACATAATTATGAACAGCAAAGCAAGATGGCCAAACAAAAACTGACAAATCTATTTTTTTTCCACCAGTCTTTGTGCTGGTGAAGTTGACTTAAGGAGATATATTTGAAGGACCACAGTGTGTCATGCCAATATATGCCCTTAATACACATTGGATCCATCATGCTCAAGTTTGCAAAGATAAAACAAGGAAAACAAAATTAAGCAGAGACTACAGAATGTCCTAGGAGTCACAGTTTCAGTTATTTTTGGACTTAAAATTGACCATTAAACAATGGGTGCTTCTATTTCTGGCTTACTGTCCTTTGGAATGAAAGTTAAGAAAACTTAATGACTCTCTTCCACACATAAAAATATGCATGTGCATCATCCAAGCAAGAAAGATCTGTAGTCTGCTGCTCTACAAGATTTCACACCTCTGATAGTGACTGCAACAGAACATGAAAAATGATGATGCCAGCTCTTGCTTAAATGCAAAAGAAGATTGTTGCCAGCAAGATAAGAGCCTCTTATAGGAATGTTTTTGTTTGTTTTTGGTTCTTCATCTAACCATTGAGGTTGACACCAATGTCGTAGAGAATGAAGATAGATGAGGATGAGCTGCAATGGCTGCTAAAGACAGAGTGATTTACATACTATCAACTGAGGGTTTCTCCTATTCTATATACAATTCTTTGAGAAAATATATAAATATTCCTGAAACTTTTTCATGTTTAAAACTTTGCAACCAAAAGGCACAATATATTTTCTTGAGATTTAAAGTGACAGACTATCACAAAATTGATGTGCATAAAACTGTAAGGAAAATGATGCACAGTTTGAAAAGTTTGTCTTGCATTCAGATTAAACCCTAGCCTGGTAAAAACCAGCAACTTGTTCTACTCTATGCTTTGCACAGAGGGTCTGGACCCTCGAATATTAAGATGCTTGTTGGATGTGTGGATCCTGCTGAAGTTCTCAATTTTACCCAGTGGCCAACATTTGCCCATAGAGTATTTAATGCACCAGATCGATGCTATAAAGCTTACTGGAAATTGCAAGAAGACGTTTTTAACTTCAAATCTGCTACGCGGTAAATTGCATTCACGTCAACCACTTCAAATCCAAACGTTTCCCCTTGTAAACACACATACTGATGAAATGGGGGTTTCTCTTTAAGCCACTGTGACTGTACGTTCTGCTTTAACCCCGCCAGAGCAAACGTAGGAAACAGGGATGGTGGGGGGCATGACCAAAATAGAGCGCTGATTGTAAAAAAAATAAAATAGCACAAGAATTCCTCTTCCTCTTCTTCTTCCCAACCGTCCTCCACTCCGAAGAAAGAAGTGTCAAGCCAAATGAGATGGTTGTTAATGATAATTCAATATTTGGAAGCATGGACAACATGGACAGAATGGCTGCATTCACTTCTTCCACCTCCATCGCTAAAACTACAGGCAGACTGCGATTCTAAAACTGCGCAGAAATTCAATATCGTTCACAACTTCTCCTGTACCTGATTGGCCAGGTAGAAATTCTATCAGAGAAATCCACTTCAGTGAGAAAGCAGTGAAATGAAATTACTATGAAAGGCAATGGCCAGGCTAATTCAGCCGCATTCAGTCAAAAAAAGCCACCTCTCCTGAAATTATAAGTATGTTTCTGATGTGCTTTGCACACCTAGAAGCTAAAATCTTTCTATTACCCTTTTGCAAAACAGCCTGCTACACAGTCAAGTGTCTGTGAACTTTAATTTGTAAGTAAGTTTTTAATTGTATTTGTACATCAAAACCATGTGATCAAAACCATTACATTACTCTGGCTTTATGTTTGGGGCCATTGTCTAGGAGGACAATCTCTGCCCTGAATCTATTCTCAAGTCTCTTGGAGCCTCTCAGGTTTTCCTCTGGGATTCTGTTTAGCTCCACCAATCTTCCCATCAACTTGAAAGAGCTGCTGTGTCCCTACATGATTTGTAGGGCACTTTTTGCTTCTCTTCCCTCAAGGCCAAATTTGAACCAATAATGCAACTCTGCATGGGAATCTTGTCAGCTTCTCTGATTAATGTTCTGCTCTCCTTCCCCATCAGTTTAGGTAGACGGTCATGTCTTGCTAGGTTTGCAGCTGTGCCATACTCTTCATTTTTTGTTTTATAGCCTAACCTTACTTCAGTCTTCTCTAAACCTTTCTCCCTTATGTATCCCTTGCTTTTTATGAATGATTTGTTCACTAATGCTCTGTAACAAACCACTATGGCCTTCATAGAGCAGATGAATTAATACTGAGCTGAAACTACACAGTGTTAATTGTGGACCAAATTGCAAAAAGAGCAAATGTTTGTCTAAAACAAAATCAATCCCTTTCTTTACAGTATTGTGCTACCTGAGAAATGGTGGCAGGAGTTTGTCCTGCAACAGATGGGTTGCCGGTTCGAACTCTCACTCCAACTTTGCACAATATCCAGAGGACCTGTAAATTCCTTATCAGAATTCAAATCAGACTTCTATAGGACAAACCCTGCACTGTGCACATTCACACCTGTGGAGTTCTTCACATTTCACATAGGTGTTCCAAAAAAGTTTCACTCTGACACCTGGTTTCAAAAACTGCCATTGTCCGACTCCAATCAATAGAAATGAGTGATCAAGCAGGTGATCGTAACAACAATGTTACGGTTTCACTGAAAATTGGCTGTGTGTGAATGGGGCCTTAACCTGGTCCTGACCAAACAAGATAACTTGTCTCCATACTCACTCACTCCAAAATCACAAAAACCTACCAAGTATTTTTGGTCTAGTTTCTAGTGCAAATATCTTGGCACATTTTAAATAAAATTGACTTAAAACTAACAATTTAGCAAGATATATAGGGTTCTTTTGAGTTAATAATTCCTTTAATTGATGAAAAAGTACTTGTTCATTTGGCATGGGAAAAGTATCTTGTTATAAGTCAACTAATCTGCCAATGGAATAAAAAAATTTTCATCAATATTAAGGGATTATTTACTCACAACAAGCCTCTATATCTTTCTAAAACTTTACCTTTAATTTTTTTTTCTTATTTGAAGCATATTTAGATATTTGCAATATAAACTAGACCATCTTAATTTCTTTTATTTCTATTTATTTTTATTTAAATTCTAGATATTGGTGTTGAAGCACAAGACGCAAAACAGAGATGGGCGGGTGGTAGTGTGAAGTTTTATTCTAGTAGTAAAGTTTAGTTCTTGATCAATCAATTTTTTTGTTTGACATAAAACTAGGGTTGAGGACTGAAAAAGTAGGCGAAAAAAGGCTAATAGATTGTGGTAGCAGAGAAAAACTGTAAGGAGTGGAAAAAAAACAGAAGCAATTTAAAGCATATGAAGAAAGCAAAACAGGAGGTGGAGAAAAAAATGAAAGGGTCAAAGAATAAAGAGTTGATAGAGAGATGGAGAGGAGGAGAGATGGGGGAAAGAGATGTAAGTGTGCTCTGCGGAGGCCTCTGTCGGTGGCAGTCTGTGTCTGATTTCCATTCATTGTTAAGATAGATGAGATCCCAGCCGGATTCATAGCAGACTGCCGCATTTCTCCCTTTACTCTCTCCTTCTTTACATTTTTTCCCTTTTTTTGGGACTAGGGTGGTTGGGGGCATTATTTAAAACAGAGTCTTTTCTTCAGTGGTCATTATGCATGCACACCTGATCAGCATGTCAGCCTGGCCTCCCTGCATCGCATGATGGAACGGCCCAATTTACCTCTTTCACCTGCCTTGCATAAAGGCACACTGAGTACATACCAGCAGGCGCGGGCTATAATGTACATCACACACATATACTCACACACACATGCATATGCACATTTAGTGGAGTGGAGGTGGGAGGATGGAGTCAAGAGTTAGCATGCACTATCATATACCGATGCAAATGTGAAAGCACACGCATACACTATGCTGTTTATTTGCAAAATGTGCATGAAAGTGTGTACTTTTAATATATACAACCACTGGAAGCACACACTCACCTACTGTATTCACACACACAGGACTCCCACACAGTCTCCTAACTGTGTCAGTTGTTACGGAGTCAAACCTGAATTCATTAGCAAGTCAAAACACTATTTTTCTGGTATCTCTTTTCTTGCGCTGCTTCGAGTGTGGCACCAAAGCAGCAAGGGTTTATTTAGACAATACACTGCCAGTGATCCATCAATAAAGAGCCCCACAGACAATCACTTACGAGTGTTAATTGAGCCAAGAATCAGCACCTTGAAGTCTTAGTCCGTGGTTATCGATCTGAAAGATGTAAACAGCTGTCTGGATTATGCTTCAGAGTTCAAGAAAGTCTGTGTCTTGTTCATAAAATGGAGCAGGAGATGGATATGTGATAATGTGGACACTGCTTTCTCCGTTGTGGTGAAGAAAGAACTTATTTAAAACAAACAAAGCTCTGGATTTACAACCCCATCCACATTTCCGGTTATGAGACGAGGATCATGACTGAAAGGTTGAGATCTCCGATGCAAGAGGCTGAATCAAGCTCACAATTCTCTTTTTCCCAAATATATATTCAAATAATACAATAAATTGGCTATCTATGACATGATTTTTAATAGTGTTGTGACTGGGGAGAAAACCAGAGGACATCAGTGAAAAAAGGTTGCTACACCAGATCACAGAACATCATCCACCCGCAGAGTCAATGCCAAGTTTGCAAAATTCAAACAGTCACACTCCCATTGGAGAGGTACTGACGGGAAGTTAAGTCTTGGTGACTTAACACATCTTTGCACTTTCAGAAGGGCATTCTGGTTTTCTAGATTCCTGCCTTGCGTGACCTAAAAGGCTTATGTATACTGCCAAGGAACCAAGCTGTGTTTGAAGTGGAAACAAATTAGACTAAAAGCTGGAAATAAAAGCAAAACACATGGTATTCTCTTTATTTATCTTAGCTGTGTTTAATCTTGAGTTTGAAGATTTTAACAGAAGAATGATTTGTAGACAGCGGAAGAAAATCTAAAATTTTACTCATTTTAACACAGAACGCATTACGTCAAATATTCAATATACAGCTCACACTTTTAAGGATATACTGGATTTTCTGCTAGTAAAATGCTATGAAAATTAAATAAGTGCGAAGACATGTTTTGCTGGAGGTCATGAGATCTCACCTTGAATTAGTGATTAGGACAAGAAAAACTTTAAATTAGAAATCACAAAGGGTCTCTTATTCATTGACTCTCAAGGGTATTCGTTGCCCTGGAGTCATGGAACCTCTATTATCTGATTTTTTTTTTCTGTTTTGTTTCTTTTATGGTAGAATTGTCTGAGAATGGCCTGGCATATATGGGATTTTGATTTCTGAAGTAAGTATTTTTCTGTGATGTGGCTATGCCTCTGAGATAAGGTGAGTAGCTCTGTCATCCAAGGGGAGTTTAGAGCAGAGTTGCATTTGTCCCACTCCTGGACAGAGCCAGAGCCTGATAGGAACAGTACAAATCTCGTCTGGCCTATTAACACCTTGAAATTCCCAGGATGATCTGGAGAGTGACATTGGAGAGAGATGTCTTGGTTTCCCTTCTGGATCAGTTAATTCTGAAATCACATTGTTGTGTTCAGATGGATGGATAAAAGGTCCACTCTTCATTCTCATCTTCTTCTGCCATGTTTCTTTTTGAGTCTTCCTGCATGAGTTGTTGCTGTATTCTTGGAGTAAAGTTTGGCAGATTGACCACTCACAGGAAACTTCACAACTTCTTTGTGTTTTCCCTGTTTGTGGATAATAGTGTCTGCTGCTGATATCTAGATTCCCAAATCATATGGAATGGTTTGTAACCTCTAACAGACTTCAATGACTTTGTTTTTCACATGCTTTAATTTTACATTGGAGAAATACTATATTCACTCAATAGGAATGGCAGCTATCATGTGCCTAATAAAACCAAACCAAAACTTAACAAGGAAGAATTCACTTTTCTACACAAAACTACCTATGTCTGAAGTTTTTTCCCTAACTTAACAAATATCATAATCACTTTAAAGCAAAATGTTAGCTTTAATTAACATATTAACATTTGTTTGATGGTCAGAAACATGTCGCTGCGACAAAAATTGAAAAACAGAGAAACTCTTTAAGAAGACAAAAAAAAGAGAAACTCAAGAGACTGTACATTACTGTCTTGATTGTTAATGAAACACTGAGAATATTATTAATTCACAGCATCCTGTAAATGTCAGCAGCTTTGCCTTTTCCTATTTATCAGAAATCATGACAAAAATGAACTTTTAAATATAAAACACTGGGTGAAGGAGATGTGAAAAAGATTTGGTGCACCTAAACTTTGTTGCGTCGTATCAAGAAAAATTGATAAAGTGCACCAGTGCAACCAGTGCTAAAAGATACTCTGGAGTCCTGTCCTTAATCACAAATACATGAAAAAGTTATTGTGAGTAATGTTAACATGACTGAAGAATGTCAGCGCTTCAAAGAGTTATTTTTCTTTGAATGATTAATACGCCATCAAAATGTCACTGCTAAGATGTTCTGAGAATGGCAGCTTGAGTTTAAAATTTCCACTTGATGGGCATTACCTGACAAGCATGATTTTCCCATCACAAAAATCCTTTTATTTTCCAGTTACTCTTGTGTAAGTATTAGTCATTGCTCTATCAAAGAATGTCACAGATGTCCATAATTACAAAGAAACTTTTCCTTTTTTTTTTCTGAGGATGTTGTTGTTGCCGGGGCTCATCTGAAACTTCCACGTGAAACTCAGTTTAAAGGAATCTTTTTAATGGTTCTGATGTCCTTCACCACAGGAGTCTGAGAGGTCACGCTGTTGATGCACGGTGTGAATGCGGAATGGTTTGTCTGCAAGACTGCCGCCATTCAAAAAGGAATTTTATTATTAATACTTTTCATCTTAATTCTTTAAACTCTGACCCACGTCTACTCTTCCTGTCCATTTATCATCTATAACAGAGCTTTGCTTTTCTAATTGTAAAGCTGACATATTTTTGAAGTTTTTTATACCAGGAAATATCTGTGTCTGGAATGTTCATACTGACTTTATAAAATACAAGTTTTGAAATTCTTAGCTAACAAAAAAACTGGTATTGGAAATGTTTTTATTACAAAAGTCCAAAAGCAAGTTGTATTGCTAAGATGTTTTACTAAGAGAATAAATAGAGGATTTTTTTTTTTTCTGATGACCTAAAACTCAACAGAATTTATCTGTTTTACAGGCTTTCATTAGAGGAAAGGGGCAAGCAGTGCAAAAGTCAAATCTAGAGGTAGAGATCTCTTACACCTTCTGTAATTCATTTTGAGATGCTGAATATCAATGTCTAAACCAAATCTTAACTAATGGTGAACAATTCTTATAATGTAGGTGCTTAGAGTTAGTCATACTTTCTTAGTAGAGTTTCTAACCAGACCTTCTTCAGGGATCTAAGGAATTTCTTAACCCAGTGTTCAAAATTTCTGTATTCTGAACTTTGAGCCTTTTTGTCACCTCACACACAGGTTTTGTCCAGAGGAGCCACTGTTAAAACCACATAGTAAAGGAAATGGTGGCAAGAAGGTGGGAAAATTTAATAAAGAGAGAAAAGATACATAAAAAAGCAAAAAAGGGTTAGAAAACAAAAGAATTGATGGTAAAAGCAAATAGAAAAAAATATTAAAAAGAAGGACAGTTGACAAGATTACTGTCTTATCAACTGTCAGGGAGTGGAGAACAAAAAGAAAAAAAGAAGTGACAAGGTGGAAGGAAGAAGAGGGTAGGAAGGTGAAATTAGAAAGAGCCAAGAGTCAGAAATAGAGCAAGAAAAGGAGGGATGAAGGAGGTGAAGCAAAAGCCCAGCGGAGTCTCCTCCGTATATTTACGGCATCTGACTCCATCCCAGCCCGGCCAGCTGGAGCGAGCAGGTGGACCGAAGAGGTCAAATCATTAACACTCACACATGTACAGTCACCACTGCGTTAGAGAGCGGCGCCGTGGCTTTCCAGGCTGTGAGGTTGCTGATCTCCTCTTCTCCACCACACAGGCGAGCCCAGGTGTGTGTGATGTCGTGTTACAGGGGTTAAAAAGACATGACCCAACGGTGGCACAGCCTGGAGACGGATGTAGTGAGTTTGTGTGTATCTGTGTCCATTTATCATAGCTGTGCTCCAGGCCAAGCCCTTTGTTCCAGCGTTTCTCACAATGGACCACCCTCACCTTGCTGAGCGGCACTTCGACACACCCTCTCCTTATACACACACACACACGCATGCAAACACGTACCACAGAGAATAGTCTTGCAGCTTCATTCCAGGACACTTTATTTATAAGTAATCTGAGCAACTAAAGGTGGTTAAAGGTCTGGACTCTGATCAGTTTTTGGTTGAGTTTAATATTTGGAATGCAGTTATCATTCTTTATTATCACTTCATTTTGACAACCGTCATTCTGCCAAAAAGGTACTTGTTAAGCGCTTAAGACGCAAAACTACAAAAAGCTTTACTAGAAGTTCAGTGTTGCATTAGCTGCAAGGTTTTTGACTGACAATTTAAAATGACAGAAGAATTCTGCATGTGTAAATCTCTACAAGACTTTTGGGTCCTTATAGAGCTCTATTTTGTCCAAGCGTCATTATAGTACATTACAATAGATTATGTTCTCGTGAACTTTTTAGTCTTTGCTACAGATTTTTTTCCAGTCTTGTCTTTAGCTCTGTTCATCTTCCCTACAACATAATAAACCAACACACATTACTGTGGGAATTGTTTGGGGTGATGCGAATTCTTAGTTTGACACGACAAATTGTGAAAAAAGATGAGTGTTGTGAATACTTTGAGGTGGCACTGTATTTTTCCAGGTCTAAGAGACTAACTGAGCAGATGATGGGCACAACATAAAAATGGATACATCGCAATAAAAAATAAAAATAATGGACTGAAGTTCTATTTTCACTCCTCTAAACACTGTTGGCCATGAAAGCACCTACTGTTTTTATTGCATGTGATCTAAATAGCAGCCACAGCCACCTTTTTGTGTCTGTTCACAGGTAAACCTGTGACAGTGTGGCCAATGGTGTGAATCAGCCAGTGAGCCACCCCCTCACCACAATCACCAACCAACTCCCCAACCTCCGGGTTGCAGCGGCGGTGTCAAACATGGTAATTGGCAGCAACATGAGGTGTAAACAGGGTGATGGTGGCGGGGCTGTAATCGCCACGCTGATGGTGTGAGCGGAAAGGGAGAGGAGCGGGAGCGGAGGCAGATTAAGAGCTGCTGCGACATAGTGCGAGGCAGTTGCACACAAATACTAATTCTTTCATCAGCAGCACACGTGAATGCTAAGTAAACAAACAGATTGCTTAAAATGATTTTTTAAAAATCAGCAACAAACGGTAAAGTCTAATATCTTCATTGTTCTTTATCACCTGGACCAACCCCCAAAATATCACAAAATACATATTAGTTATATTTTACATGTGTATTTTGATTTCCTAGGATTAGTAATATCTACTCTGTAATCAATAATACTATCCATTGAATGATTTCTAGTTATTTAAATTTAGTGTCAGTTTAAATTGCTCAGATTATTTTTAAATAGTATTTGAAATTGTTATTTGTTTACAGCTGTGAAAGATGGAGTGGACACTAAATGAAAAGTAATATTTAATAGTTTTGAACTTTTGATGATTGGAGGCACAGAAAACCCCCAAAATCTGACCAGCTGGCATTTCTACATCAGAATCATTGGTTATAGTTTTATTGATAAAAATGATCACCTTACCAATTCTCACCTACTGAATGAAAGTTCATTCAGTTGGCCTCAAAACAATGGCCTGGTTAAAATTTAGAGAACATTGTTGTGGAAAAAAAATTCTTCCAGGTCAAACAATTGAAACACACACACAGGTGTGTGTGAAGGAATCATGGAGAATGTCAAGAAGACATTCTCCATGTCAAGAAGACATGGAGAATGTAGATGAAGACTGGGACTTCTAAAATAATATTTTTTGGACGCAATACTCTGAAATGAAATTATCTAGACACCAGAATGGAGACAAGTTTTGTATAAACCAAATACAAAATGTTTGTAAAGTGTGAAGCTTGAAGATTTGGGGGTACATTCCTGCTCCAGGACCTAGCTAGCTTAAAATCACTTTGTCCACCATAAACTCTACAGTGCATCATAGTGTGCTTGAGGAAAATTTTGATCATTTGTAGGTAAAAAGAAGCCTGATGCAAAAACTGGGTCCTTCAACATAGAATAGAATAGAATAGAATTCAACTTTATTGTCATTGCACTGTCACAAGTACAAGCAACGAAATGCGATTTGCATCT
>CAEGAG010305394.1:0-29912 GCA_903067065.1 Brachyrhaphis terrabensis
GCGGCCTCCACATCCCTCCGCTCATCCCGCTCTAACCGTCCGCATCCCGCAGTTAATGCAAAAGGTACCGGTATATAGCTATTTTTCCAACGTACAGTTTACTACCGGCATGTCTTACTTTCGGGGTACGTCTTACATTAGCCGATCCCCCTAAAACCCCCACTACGTCTTACTTTCGGGGTACGTCTTACATTAGCCGATCCCCCTAAAACCCCCACTACGTCTTACTATCGGGGGTGTCTTACTATCGGGGAAACACGGTAGTAGCTGTGGTGGAACTTCTGGAAAATATAACAGCACTTATAGATTTGCTGCTTCTTTAAAAAGTGTGAATAATATTGAAAAAAAAAGTATCCAGAAACTTTAATACTGGGACACAAGTTACTTTCAAGTTAGTTACATGATGTTTGCTTTTACAACAGTCAAAAAATGCTTACAGGTAACTTCAAATTAATTTCTTGAGGATTAAATAGAAAACAAGAAAAGAGTAATTGAACATAATTTAAACAAATTAATATTAAGAAGTCATGTTTAGCTCATCTCGCCCGGAACGTAGCTGGAGATAGGCACCAGCACCTCCCGACCCCATTAGGGACAAGGGTGCACAGAAAATGGATGGATGGATGGATGTTTAGCTCAAGGGAAAAAAACAAACAAATGTATGGTGTTGGGGACATTGTTGTGATGGTACTAAAACTGAAAGTTTACCAAACTAAATTATGTGATTGCAAATCTTTATGTTGGAAACTACATTTAGAACAAATTAAGGAGAATAGTTAAATGATAGCTACTGAAACCATTTGTTCGTGCTCTGTGATGGACTGGCCACCTGTCACAGGTATAAAAATGTGCGTATAAAAAAAATTGATGACTGAAATGTCTGTACATATCATATTGATCTCTTTAATTTTTGTATAAAGTTCCTGGAAAAAGTACCTTTTTTACTTTCTTTACTTTTCTCACATTACAAACTATTCATTATTTTTGGCATTAAAGGGATTTATTTTAAATGAGCAACAAAGAGAAGTGCCCAAATATAAAGTGGAAAGAAAAGGAAACATGATCTTTAAACATGTAGGATGCATTTGTATCCCACATCAACCTCAGTTAATACTTTGTAGAAGTTATTGTTCCTCCAATTACAGCTGCAGGTTTTCTTCAAGCTTTGCACAACATTTATATTTTTGCCAATTTTTCTCTGCCAAATAGCTTAAGCTCAGTCCGGCTGGATGGAGAATATCTGAAAATCAATTTTAATGTTTTGCCTCATTAACTGGCCAAAGCCAGTTAGTGATTTCTTTGAGGTTTAACCTGCTGATTCTAGTTTGGACAAGTTCCAATCTATATTGTATGAGTATGACACAAAATCATTTTGTTCTTTTGTAACAATTTAACCATTAAACATAACGAACGCTAAACAAGAAAATGTGAAGCATGTGTCTTGATAGGAATAGTAGTTTTCAAAATGAGGAGATTGAAACCTTTTTTGTCTCTAATCTTCATGTGACTGTATGAAACCCAAAGCAAAGTGCAGCAAGCACCTCAGTCAGATTACACAGTAAATTCTGCAGAGTTAAATTAACACTTGCCTAGTTGGAAAGATAATTTGTTTGCAAAGCAACTTGACTGGATTTGCCACTTCATGTCCACTGACATAAACACATGACCATCTGCAGTGTGTAATGATGAATAGTCTTGTGAGCCAGCAGCTGGGGTTTGTCATGGCAAATATTAAGCTATCTCCAACAGTGTGTGCCAGTCAGACTGTTTATCAAAGCACTCATCCCTCTTTTAACAAGTCTGCCTGCCCACCTCAGCAGAGAATGCACAAAACAGATGCAGCTGTCAAAGAAGAGAAGTGAACAAGGTTCTGGTTGTTTGATTAGTTTGGGGCTGAGCTGCTCTCTGGATCCTGGGAAACTTGCCAGTCAGAGAGGAAAACTATCACTAAGATCTCAGCATACCAAGAAAATAGATGTGTACTTATTCATCTTCACTGGCAAATAAAAATACAACTAAATCAATTCTGAAAATCGTTACATCTATCATCGTGATATAGAGATAATAAGATACTATTAATACTTAAAGGCAGCACTATGAATAGAAAGATTAATGGTAAGTTCAGCACAAAGCAAGCATATGAGATTTCTTGTTATTTCATCATTCCTTCCCAAACTGCACTGAGCTAGAAATCCATAACTGAGTATGCAATAGTCCAGGGAAGACCAATTTTTAACTTCAGGTGGGCCAAACATCACCAGCAGTGAAGTGTGTGTGGTCAGTGATCGCCCTTTAAAAATACAAACACACGTCTCATATTCACTCACTTGGCTTTAAAAGGGAAGTCAAAAATGGGTGAGAGCTCTACAATAAAGAGACCTTTCTTTCACTATTCGTCTGAGACACTCAGTCATTCAGAATGGTGTCAGTGCCTCAGTGTGAGCTTTTCCAATAAACAGACATACAGTAAAAGTATTAATGCCCCTTCAACTTAATCCTGTTTTGTCACATCACGGCCTCAAACGTCAATGTGTCTTACTGAGCTTTTATGTAACAAACCAACATAAAGCAGTCCATAACTGAAGTGGAAGGAAACAGTTTTTTAAATGTTTTACAAATAAAAAGCAGTATTCAACGCTTTTGTGTCAATATTTTGTATGACCACCTATCGCTGTAATTCCAGCTGTGAGTCCATTAGAGTTTATCTGCACCAGCCCAAATACTAAAATATCTGTGTAGATCTTGGCAAAATAGCTTCAGTTCAGTCAAAATGAATTAAGAGTGTCCTTTTAGCATCAATTTGAAGTTTTGCAAAGATTTTAATTGGGTTTAAGTCATTCTAAACTGGATGTTCTAAGTACTAAGTATTCATCCAGTTCTAAACTGAGCCACTGGTATATTTAACTTACAAGGCTATAATAGACCAGCTGAGTTGTAGACTTACATTCATTAAAAGATGTTGTTTTGGGGTGTGTATCAAATGTCTGCCTCAATATTGATTTCCTTGCAAAATGGCCAAAACAAGTCAGGAATGTTTTATCTAATAGCACTTGTGAAATGCTGATTTCCTTACTGTATATTTTAGCTGTGTATATGTGGTTTATTGATGTAATTCCTGGTTAAATGCATGCTAAATACAAGTAAATGCTTCAAAAAGACAGACACACTGCCCTTTTCTCACAAAAGTTGGAATCATTGTTCATATTTAGAACATAAAGCTTTGTCAGAATGTATTTGCAGATTGTTTTAAAATTTTACCAAGAGACCGAAAACCTGTGTACTTTTTGAAATATCATAAATAGTATTAATAAATTCAGGCATGCACGGAACCTTTTGGTTTTTACCCAAAACGCTAAAATTACATTATAAAACATGAAAAGAAAAGAAAAACAAAATTTTTCTTGTGAAACTAACTTTTGCAAGAAAAAGTTAGGATCATGATTTTTTGATAATGAGCTATGAGCTTTGGACTTGTACCAAAAAAATGTCCACCATCTTGACTCAAACTAATAATTTTCTGTTTTGTTCCAATTGTTCACCAAAAATCAACTCAGTCTCTGTGAAGAAGCAGCAGCAAAACATGTTTTATAGTGGTGGAAAAGTGATTAAATCCAAACCCAGAGATTAAAGACCTCACTAGCCTGATATAATCTTAATGCTGCAGTGATTAATGATGGATTACAATGCTTGAGAAACACAGAGTCCAGACCAAGGTCAGCGTTGTGATCACACAGCACTTTACTGCTTCTTTTGCACATTTCTGACTTTAAAAACACGATTAGAAGAACAGGGAAGTTCACAAAACATGAAAAGCCAGCCAGAAACGCCACTGACCATCACTGGCAACAACACAAAGAGCGAGCCTACTTTTACGCTGTGCTGCCCTCTCCTGTTCACAGCCATTATTACACTCCAAAGTATAAATTTGTATTGTTTATTAAATGCAATCTTCTGTTTAAAAAAGAATAAAACAAAGTTCAAGGAGAAAGAATTATTCCAAGAAAGAAGAAGCACCAACAACATAGAGTCTGGATGAAAATACCAGGCAGTATAATGATGGCTACTTTTAGATACATGCACTGCAACTATCATCTACGAGAAACCGAATATTTCTGTGCTTCAAGGGAACAGCTCATCAGGTCACAGCTGAAGATTGCTTACCGCGCATCGTCCTGCCACACACAGATTTGTTTCATTTTGTCCACACGGCGTGCCATCAATCACCCTGTCTGACTGTCGCACGTAGAATCTGAACCCAGTGGCCCGACAGTTTAGCTCACAATGCAGCTCCCCACGAACTGAGAGAAGATCAAAAGGAGTGAGACATTTAGATATTTTGAGATCATGATGGTTTCACACAATGTATTGGCAAAAGAAAACAGTGTCAGAGTATAAAAGACAATGACAGACTTGACGTATCATTGATGAAAACAAGGTAATTCATTTAGCATGTTAACGTGAGTTTGATAAAAAAAATCTAATGGTTTCTAACAGGGAAACATAATACACAAAAGTATAAAACTAAAAGAATGTTTTACAGTATGTCCACAGACAAACCTGTTTTACATTTTGTCAGGTTAAAACCAGAAACTTTAACAATTTTTATTGGGATTTTGTGTGATAACCACCATAATTAGTAGGAGTAATTGCATAAAGGAAGATGGCAAGTGGATATATGGCTTCCAATTTATTTCAAATAAAGGTCTGAAAAGTGTGGCATGTATTTGTATCCTCCTTTACTCAGATCTTCTAAATGAAAGTTTACGCAACACCTTTAGAAGTTACATAATTAATAAACTCCACTTGTATATGATTTGATTTCAGTAAAAAAATCAAATCACATACAAAACAGTAGTGAACAAACAGCAACATTAAGACCAAGTGACTCCACAGAAAGGTCAAAGATAAAACTGTGGAGAAGTTTTAAGCAGCATTGGGGAATTAAAAATACCACAAGGTTTGAACAAATCAAACTACCATCCTATCGGTCATCTGAAAACAGAAAAGCCGTCAACCTTAACTGAAAACAGATCACAGAAATGGTAAATGGCCTGCACTTGTATAGTGCTTTATTAAGTCCAGAGGACTCCAAAGCCCTTCACACTACAGTCAGTCATTCACCCATTCATGCACACACTGTTGGTGGCAAGCTACTGGATAGTAATAAAGGGCAGTCTGAAACAAGGCTGCCAGACACTGGCGCCACTGCCACCAGGTCCTCTGACCACCACCAGCAGGCAAAGTCGATGAAGTGTCTTGCCTAAAAGCACAACAACAGAGGAAGGAGGAGCAGGGATTGAGAGGAGCTCCAGAGATTCACAGTTGTATCAATCTCACTGACTTTTTCTTTGAACTAAACACATCACAAGCCTTGCCTGCTGGTGGTGCTCGCCAATTGAATGCCAGTTTGCTCTAGGGTAGGTGTGGCTAAAACGTAGCGTAACACCATTAGTATGAATGCGCGTATGAATGACTAAATGTAGTGTAAAGCACTTAGAAGTTCTTGCAAATCATCAGGTCCTACACAAGTGGCAATTTACACAAATTGTATACTGGGCAGAAATAATTATGATAATGAAGCCTACCTTCAATAAAAGGTTCCCATTTATAGAGTCTGCCCATGAAAGGCTGGTTGTTGTAGGAAGAACACTGAACCGCTCTGATGTCTTTGCTGGATGGAGGACAATCCTGAGATGAACAAGAGAAAGTGTAAACAAGCATTTAGTTTTCCATAAGCATGTAAAATCATCAGTAACAACTGCTGGCTCTTACTGTCATGGTCTGACAAATAGTTGGAGTCCACAGACATGTTAGTGAAACTAGATCTCACTGAAGTCTGAACAAATTTCTATTCAGATTTTCCTCTGATTTAACAGGAGGAAAATATAAACCTAGACATTGCCCACTAATTTAAATGCACAGAAATGTTGTGGCTGACTGAAAATTGGTTTTCATAGATTGCTGATTCATCTTTTTTCACAGGTTTCTATTTTACTCTGAAGGTTAAAAATAAACAATTCTTGAGATTCTCAAAACGTTTGGCTTGTTTGTCTTGCCTGCACCATAAAACTTTTCTTTGATTCCAGGTGTTCTGAATACAGACTAGATGAATAACTTACTTTTTCTTGGTTTATAAACATATTTGAGAACACAAGGCTGCGTGGTGGCACAGGTTTTAGCACTGTTGACTTACAGAGTAGAAGTTTGTGGGTAGTATGACTTTCTGTGTAAAGTTTGCATGTTTTAACCATGTATACATGTTTTTTCTGGGTAGCCTGGCTTCTTCACACAGTTCAAAAACATGACTTTGCTCAACTAAATCCTAACCCTACTACTGTGGGAGTCCGGACATGCATACATTATTGTTGCAGATCCTGTAGTGAGCATGCTCCCCTGTACAGAAGGATGAAGGCAGTGGGTTGTAAGGTCTCTCCTGGTGCAGCTGGTGGCTGGAAGTGTGACTCCCAGTCTGGACCTCAGCCTGGTTAGAGGATGCAGGCTGGTAAAGGGAAGTCCAGAGTTGCTTATTCCTGGGATGTTGAGTCCTGGGATGCATATATGGCCTGGTAAAGCGATGGAGGTTGTTGGAGGCATCCAGTTTGTGTGATCTGAGGTCGGTGCGCCCTCTAGGAAAGGTCTGGAGGGAGTTAGCAGCAGGAGAGCGTTTTTGTCTGTGGAGGCGAGTGGTAGCTGAGCCTCTGCCTGAATCCACTAACAGTGGAGCCACATGAGGTGCTCGTCCATAGCCATACTTCCCTGGGACAATGTGGGTGACCTTCCTGGAAAAGTAAACGTAGATTATGATGTATTTATCCCAAAATTAACACGTTTTATCTAAAAAATAAGATTTAGTGAAGAATTATTAATTGCTTTTAAAAACCACCAGTATGTCTCTAGAAAATGTCAATGTGCTTTTTCTCTTTTTCACATGAAGTCCAACTGAAACAGCTCCTTCAGCTGTCAGCATTATTTGCTTAAAGGCAAGCCTGACAGGAAGGAGGCCACCAAGCTGCCAAACACAGGCTAAACTTTTGACTGTAACTACAAAAGACTGGCTTTCCACTGGAAGGCAGTCAGATGACCCACAGCGACGGCTCCAAAGAGTCACTTTTACACCAGGCTGCTCAGCATGCAGCACACATCCCAACAAATACATGAACTTTGTAAAGCCAAGTGTACTAAATGTTCCTGACATTTGAGACAGCTTGTCTTTAGTCGATGCAACATAGAAGATAAAATAAAAAAATCTTAAGTAGTTGATATTTCATATGCTTAGAAATTTAGTACAGATCCATAATACACAAAAAACTTCTCCTGTGGGCAAATTAATCTACCTGAGCTGAGATTTTTGCAGCTCCTCCAGGGCAACCATAAGTCGCTTGTAGAGTGTTTATCAGCTTCTCTGATTAATGCTCTACTTGCTCCGCTTCATCTCAGGTGAATGGACATGTCTTAATCATTTTAATTTTGGCATCTTCCATTTTTAGATGATTAAATGAACTGTGCTCCATGAAATGATCACTCTAATTTGCCCTTAGGTATGGTTGTCTGTAAAGTGGGTCTCTGTGTTGCCCTGTGATGGACTGGTGACCTGTCCAGGGTGTACCCCACTCCTCACCCAGATTGGCACCAATCTCACCGTAACCCTACAAGGACAAGTAGGCGAGGGCAATGGATGGATAACCTAACACTTATTTAAATTTTTCCACAAAGTTCTCAATGTCTGCCTTCAAAGAGCATTTGTTTATAGATAAAATTGCACAGAATAAGTATGTTTACTTTTCAGGAGACATCTGATGGCTGTGTTTGTTTTTCTTTGTAAAAAAAAAAAAAGTTTCACCTTTACAATTATGCCTTTCTTTATGTTAAGGCATAATTAACACAAATATAATTATGCTTAGAATTCCAATATGCATTATGACAAAGTGTGTGAATGTCCAAAGGGTATTATGATGTTTGCATACCATGTCCTGTATAAAGAACATGCATACCATGGTTTTCTGCAGAGCTAAGTGAAGGATGTCATTTTAAGGATGTCATTACATCCTTAAAATGCCATCCTGTTATACAGAAGCCTGTTAATCACTCATTCATTTAAGATAACAGTGTGGCAGGAGGGAAGATGTAAAATAGTTTCAATTTTATTTATGAAAAAAGTGATCTCACTGTTTTCTTACCTGCGTTCGCCTGGCCTGCTCTGCTTCTCCCTCCTCAGCTCTCCCCTGCTGTTGTTGAAGGCTCTGACACCACTGTGGCGTGGAGCAGCAGCAGGTTTCAAAGCTGAAATGACATGGCCTGGCTGCTGGGGCTGAACGGCAGCTCCTCTGGAGGGGTATTGAGTGTACACAGGCAGACAGGGCCTCGTCTGTTCTTGTACCCCTTTCCCACATGTCCAGGAGCAGGTTGACCAGGCGCCCCAGGTGCCCCAGGCTCCCTGAATTTCCCCATACTCTGCCCTGAACTCCTGTTGAGACTCTGTCCTCTGAGGCACCTGTACGGACGCAACAGAGCTTATATTAGATAAGCAGCTAAGTGCAAAAAAGTGGGACAGGACGTTTAGATGTGAAAGCCAAGTACTCATGGGAAGCATTCATCAACAAGTCTTTAATCTCTGAGGATCATGGTTTGGAAAAACGCTCAAGTCAGTGACCTCATCTCCTCACCATGAATATCCTGATCCGCCACCTGTACATGAAGCAGACCTCTGTTCAGTGTAATAAAACCCTCATCTGGCTGGTTAGCCAGGATCTATTAGTAGCCTATCCCTGATTGGCTACCTGAATTACTCCCTGTTGACTCTACTTTTCTTTGCAACTGCGCCAGGGACGTTTTAGCAGCGATCAGTGAGCTCACTGTTTGAGGAACAGCGTGCCAAACCGGCATTATGTATGGAAATCCTACTTTTTGAGGCGCACTTTGTCTCTATTCACATCACCCTCTCTGGGCAAACACATGGCTGCAGTAAAAACTTAGCGACCACCGAGTTTTATCGGATGAAAAGAGAATACAGGAGCAGCAGGGGGAGTTGGCAGAAAGCTCCTCGGATGTCAATCAGCCTGGGTAGCTATTCAGCAAGACCTCAGAACTCCCCGCCCCTGGCTCCTTTACTGCTTCAACTCAATGCCACTGTCATCTCTGGGTCAGCATCGGGTCACGCAGCTGGACTCCAAGTGGAAGCACGTGAAGTCAACTTCGCACAAACTGCCTTCCAACTTTTAACTGAAGGAACTGTAGATGTGTCACTGAGCTTCACACGTGAGCTTCTTCCATGGGGTTTCTGTTCCTGCAGGGTTCAAGAGGTGGCTGTCTGACAGCTGACGCCTGCCTTCTCTGTGTCACTTGGGTGCATTCACTACTTCTCAGAAGTTCACAGATTATGAGCAAAATGAGCTTCTCTCAGGAGGTAATCTAACTGGCTACATAGACTAAGGGTGTTTTAATAATTGTCTGACAGACTCAGTTTGAATGGGGACCAAAACTGCAATATTTGTCACATTTTCAGCTGGCTTGGTTCACTTTCACACTATGCCAATCGATCCAAACACCTTTGAGCAACCCATTCTCCACAATGCCTGAGGTGGCACTGCACCAAGAATTACTGAAGGAATTACACAAAATTACTCAAAAATATCTGAAAAAGACATTGATTTCAACTCCCTTCTTCACAAAATGTGAACAAAAGTGAAGGGGCGGCAGATTTTAGCAGTTGTAAAATTTCTCTTTTGTCCTTTGTAAAAGTCCACAATCCATTTCTCCAGATAGCACTAGACTTGTTTGCTTGATTTTACCCAGAATGCCCTACTCTATGATGGACTCCTTGCATGTTATTTTTACATCCGGAAATTTCGCGCCTGCGCACAACGCTGGAGGGAAAAATATTATTTTACATGATGGTAGAACAAATCCGGTAACTAAATGAAGCCTGGAGATATAGGTATTCTTAATTTGGTCATATGTGACAGAACAAAGGGAAAAAAATAACGAAGAAAAGACGTTGAAGAACAACTCAAAACCACTTTTTTCTCACTCTGCGTCGGCTACGCTACACGCAGACTCGTTGCCATGGCAACTGACAATAACTGACAAAGATTTCCCCACACAAAAAACAGAATATTCAGTCCGTTACAGCGTCATGTTTTTAGACTCGATGATTATTTTGCAATTATTAATAAGTGACCGCTGTAGTAGATTAGCTACTGCTGCTATCAGCTAATCTAACACTTCAGCGGTTGATTAGCTAATTTAAACACTTGTTCAGACTCTAGTGATAATCTGTCAGAGTTGGTGTGTAGGTCGCCATATTTTGTTTTAAGTGAACCGAAACACACCGAATTCCACATCACATCTACATGTTACGGTTGTCAAAGTCAAGCAAGGATAACTGAACTACTTCCCCCTCCCTTACTATTTTTGTCTTAATTAAAACGTTTTCCTGACCTTCTTATCTAGTTGTCGTAGTGTTGACAATTGGTCGCAAAGCACTGCATTCCTTTTACTTTTATATATCAGGTTTACATTTAAGATTTGGCACGTTATATTGATAATAACGTTGCTAAACCAGTCGTAGTCAACGTCAGCCAGCAGCATAGCCTCCTACAGCAGGGAGATGGGGGCGGGATCTTGCGCGCGTAACGTGACGCTGCAAGGAGTCCACAGTTTGTTTCCTACTTAATCGTCACCCACATATTATACTATGTTGATGAGCTTGACAGTCAAATATCTGACATGGTAAATATTGTTTTCTTGCTTGTTAAATATCATATACACTGCTGTAAATGGAGAGGTTCTACTCCTTGTTTTGATTTTTTTCTTAACCAATTTAAACTGTATTACACCTCACTGAAACATTTGAAGTCTGTGTATGCAAAAAAAGTAACTGCCAGTATCTCTACTTTTCGTTTGCTTTAAATCTTGGTCTATTTCCATTCATTTGCCTTACTGTTTATGTGCTTGTCTTTAGTCTTAGCCCCATGTTTTGTTTCTCTTTCTACCTATGTTGCAATGTTCTTTGTACCTCAACTAGTCTTTGTATGCTGTTTGTTTAATTAAAAAAAAAAAAGTTTGTTTCCTACTTTTGGAGTAGTCTCCGGTGGTCCGAGTTTATTCAGGCAGTTCATTTTTTCGAACTGGTGTCCGATTTCATGTTTTGGTTTAATGAACAAAAACAAAAAAACAATACGGACCACATTACAATTGTTTAATTGATTTTTGTTGTTTGTTACATGTTAAGAAGATCCAGGTTTCTCTACTAGCTGGTCTGGACCGGCTGCGTTGCCTCTAATCTTCTTTTTTGACAATACCCTATAAATTCTCTGAGAGGTTTAGATCACGCAGGTTTGTGGGCCAAACAAGCACAGTGATACTATAATTATTAAACCAGGTATTGGTACTATTGGCAGTGAGGGCAGGCATCACGTCATTCTGGAAAATGAAATCAGCATCTCCATAAACCTTGTCAGCAGAGAGAACCATAAAATACAGTACAATTTCTTGATAGACGACTATATACCGACTTTAGATTTGAGAAAACATGGAGCATTGATACTACCAGACAACATGTCTCCCAAAATCGTCATTGAACTCTAACTAGAAGACTTTAACTCTGGGAGGATGGTGTCCAGATAAATAAATACATGTAAAAGTGATTTTCTTCTAAAGGCAGAACTTTGGAACATTAAGCAAAAGATAATAAATTTTTCTTCTTGGCCCACATGATACAGTTCTGGTTGCTCTTGGTTATTCCACTCAAACGCTTGGATACAGTACACTGTGATCTACCAGCTTCCATAGCATTAACCTTCTCTGGCTTAGCCCCATTGTCGAGAGTGTCAGTGACTCTGCTGGACGCCTATCAGGTCAACAGTCTTCCAAATGAATGTGAAGACAATGAGAAATGGCCATCGCATTTCTGTATTAAAAAAATCTTTTTCAATTGATGTTATGAAATATAATATTTTCCAGAAAATAAGACACGTTTTTCATCGCTTGATTGGTCCTGGAACTTACAGTCCTATGCAACATATACTGTACATATTTTTTTGACTTATGTGACTTATACTCTGGAGTGACTTATAGTGCGGAAAATATGGTATTCAAGCCGTCAAGCTAAGGAAAAGTTCACAAATTTCACCAAATGGGCAATATTCAATGAACTCCAAGTCTAGCAAAGTATGAAAACTTTTTTAATTTAATTACTGACATAAATTTCTGGTCAAAGGCTACTCTATTTTATTGATCTGTGATATGCAAATATTGCTCACCTTCCTGTGATCTGCTGTTTGTTGACTGTCCAGGAGTTGTGACCAAAGCAGCAGCTGAACAGATAGTCTGCAAGCAACAGGAAGAAATTATTATTATCCAAAATTACAGTTTTGCACAAAGGTACCAGATTTTAACCTGCAATTCGATTATATTGTGTTGCTGAATTAATAGGAATCATAAAATAAAAAAGGCCCAAAAGAAAACTCAAAGCAAACTGGTAAATTACCTGATGGACCAAATCCTGACTTCTAGCATGGCGACTCGTTCCACAGCGATGGACACTATGAGTGCAAAAAGAAAATAATGGTGCCTTCTAATTCACTTTTTTGAGATGGAAAATAAAAGCCTTTAAAATGTATTTAGTCTCACCAAGTGTCCACTTCTTGACTTTTCTTTTATATTCTCAACAAGAATCATTCAGCTTGAACGCCCACAGATAGTGACTCTGGCAGAAACCGTTAAAGTCTTCCACCCACTTGACCATGTGAGTTGACCTCTGACCTCTTTGGCTCCTAATGAGGGAGCTCCTCTGGTGAAACCCCCCCCCCACTAGCAGACAGCAGATCTAAAATCCAGCTAGAGAAAGCCTTTCACCTCTCAACCCCACACTATTTAACTCAGTCATGATTTGCACGTTGTCCTATTTAGGTTCACTGAACCAAAAAGGCTTTCAAACGCGTCCTGATAACAATTCAGCATGTACTGGTCCCAGGGGAACAGCGGCTTATTATCTGCAAACATTTAGAAAGGTGCAAATAACTGTGATTATATCAATAAAAACCACAAAGTTAAGACAAAATCTAATACCTGCATTCTTCTCACATTTACCTGCAGCCTAATGATGAAGCGTTTCTGCTTTTTATACTGGTGTATCCTCTCCAAGCGCAGGCATCCTCACAATGGAAACTTGAATCTGTGAAGAAATGGAGGGCTTCCCTCTCAATACCTGGTGCAGATCCATGTCACCCACTGAAGCCATGTTGGGAATTCTGGATCAATCAAACCATAAGCCCCGTGTGTAGCCCTTCATTGAGACTCCAGCGGTTCTGCTTTTACGCGCAAACACAAGGACTGTGACAGAGAGCTGAAAACTGACACGGCAGAAGGAGAACACCCTCTGCTGCGCCCCCTGTCTCAGCCAGCCTACTCCACTTTGTTCTTTGAGCTGTCATGTAAAAAATACGGAGGTGGGAGTCTCCTCCTGCTTTTTTCCCAGAGTGCGCGCTTGGATTTGTCTGAGCGTGAAGGAGAAGCAGAGCAGTTTAGGGTTTTCGTCTGATCAGCCACATCAACACTCTGGCACTCCTTTTGCAGGGTTAAAACAAAAGCAGCGCACCGATTACTCATTAACACATGTTTGAGCCAATATCTCACAGACTGCATTAAGAGGTATTATGCTGTTTGCTGAGCCAGTCTGTCCAACAATTCTTAATTGATACCATTGCCTTGCAAAAACCTTCATACTCCTTAAACTTTTTCACATTTATACACATTATAATCAAAACCTTTATGTATTGTAATTGGACAAACTCACAGTAGTGCATAATTGTGACCTGTATGAAAAGTATGCGTGGTTTTTAACTGCTTAACAAATACAAATCTGAAAAGTGTGGTGAACATTTGTTTTCAGCCCCCGGAGTAAATAATTTGCAGTGTCTTTTGGGGTATATCTCTCCCTGTTTTTCACATGCACTTGCCCTGCTTTTACCTTCAACCATCTTCCCAACAGTTGCTCTGCTCAATAGATATCCCCCAGCATAATGCATCCATCACCATGTTTCCCAGTGGGATGATGAGCTCAGAGTGATGAGCATCATTAGTTGTTTTATTATCATTATCTCATTTTATTGAAATGCTATTGTAACCTTGTATTACTGGAGAAATAATAATAAAAAAAATTAAATTGTGTCGGTATTATTTTCAAAATATCTGACAAAATTCAACTTTTTAAAAAACTTTGTTTAAAGAAATGTTTTGCTCAAAATTAGCATCAATTTGTAATTTATTGGAAAACCTGTCCCAATTAATGCTTCAAAAACTAGATTTTTTTTAAACATGGCTATGATATAAATTAAAAACAGTTGCAATATTATTTTCTTTTAATTCTTTATATTTTTTTGACCCAACATAATTTCTTTATTCACAAATAAAGCAATTAATCCTTTAAGCAAACTAAATATAGCGGATTAGTAATAAGTCTTTCATTTTTTAAGCTTGTATGTGCACTGAGACATTCTTCACACACTCTGTCTGCATACTGTCACTAGTCTTGGAGTTGTGTCAGGCTTTTGAAACTGCTCGCGGTGTTGGCAGCTGAAGTCCTCTAAACTGTCACAGTGTCTCAGAACAAAGCAGTGATGCTATCACAGTTGTTCAAAAGAAACTAACAGAAGCTTTTCTGAGAGCACATGCTCACACAGACTGGACTCCTGACAAAGCAGAATGGGAGATTTTTATGTAAGATCTTCAGACTTTGAATATAACAAGATGCTTGTCTCCATATTGAGTTGAACTAGTAAGTTTGAGCCTTTCACATGGAAAGAAACATTTCTCATGATCAAATCCATTTTTTGAAAACAGGTCAAGCTATGAAAGAAATGTATATTGATAAATAGGAATTGAAAAGTTGAATTCTTTCAATATTTCAATTCAAAATTTAAAACTCATACATTATATAGATTATGCACTTTCATTTGTGGTAGATTCAACGATAATCCCCCATAGTGAATAAAACCCCAAAATTAGAATGTTACATAACATCAAAAATTATTTTTAGTACAGAGGCTGTTGAATTGTGTCCTTTATCTCTGATGAAATGTGTTGATCTCCAAACAAACTTGTTTCTCAGTACTTCAAGTGTTGCATGAGTCTTTCCTTTACTAGATCTTTAACATATCTCCTTGCACCTTGGGCGTCATTGAAATCATGCCAGTAACTTTTCTGGACCTTGAAAACTTTAACAAACAGCAATAAATGGCTGAAAAGTGATCACTTTTAAGTCTTACCTCCACATAGTACACCGCTTCTACTTTTTCAATTAAATTAGTGCAAATAATTAACCTTACAATTATATGTTTTATTTAATAAATTAACATATTGACCACCACAAAGCTGACATGAAAGCAGCTGGAAAGATGTGGAATTTAAAAAACTAAATAAAGAAAAAATCATTACATAACAAATTAACTGACTGATTTAGGTAAGATATCTGTAACCAAGGCACTGATCTCCCACAGAGCAAGTACCCCAGACAGCAGAACCTGTCAAGTTGTTAGTGTGAAGCTGTTTGACAGTTGGTTCCACTTCAGTTATTTGTCTGGGTTGGTGTTGCGTTCTCCCTTGACTTGCCTGGGGTTGAAGAGGTTATTAGGGAGGGCTTAAGCAAAAGTGAGCAAGAATATAAGAGAAGCAGGTGAAGCCTCTACCTTCAGGGACATTCCAGTGTTAATGCTTAACACTAAACAGAGACGCTTCACCTCAGATATGACTTTATACCTGTACTGGTCCCTTCAAAATGTCTCAGCTTGAATTTAAATCTGGTCAAAAGAATTGTTGAATTTTTAAGAACTTAGCACTTGCTAGTCTCTCATGAATGAAAAATAAAAAATACAAGTTTTATTATAGTTGATCTTAATTTGTCTGATTTCTCTTGTTACCACTCAGTCTCTTGTCACAAGAGTTGGTTGAACAATCTCTTGTGACAACAATGCCCCCCAAACTGCCTGCTCTCTGTGAGACTCACCACCAAAACAATTTTACCCAACTGGTTAAGAGAGGACTGGTCACTCTTGAGTTTTAAACTGGTAAATGTTTTTGTTTAAATTGTATATTCTTACTTACTCATACTTATGTATGCATGCTAGGTGCAATGCTTCTGTAAAATGTGCTGTTTCTTTCTGTTTTAAAGGTTATTAAGGCTTCATCTGCTTAATCCAGTAAATGTTTCTAGAGAAGCGTCAAACTTTAACATTTGTGGTTTGATCCATCATGATAAAAAATGGGGAACCTCCAGACATACAAAACCTGCAGAAGAACAGACAGCCTATTCAGGGACGCAGTGCATCAACTAAACCAAAGAACGGGGCTGAGAGATGACAGAACCCTCACTGTCACACTGAAGCAAGGCACTTGTTTTAGTTGTATGGTAGTTCTGGTACTAAAAGCTCGTCTGAATACCCCCCCCCAAAAAAAACTTCTATTATACACCAAAGTTTTCAGAAAATGGAACCAATAAAACTATGAACACAAACTTTGTGCTAATGCAGAATCTTTTAATACTAAGTACAATACAGAAAGTCAGTGGTAAACAAAAAAGACCATGTGTTTGTCTGTGCCCTTTCTTTCATGTCAGGCAGGACGAAGTGAGATAATAATGCATGATGCTGATTAGAAGACAGAAAAATCCTTCTATTTTCCAGAAAAAGAGACTCTGGTAATTTTCAGTCGAGGACGGTGCAGGATTTCATTCAGAAAGCTTTTAAAGTGCAGAAGATTTTTCTTAGGGAAGTCAGTGCACCACAAGTCAGTGAGTCCTTTTAAGCTTCCTTAGGCATGATACAGCTCCACACTCTGAGGAATGGAATCAGTGAAAATCTACATTCAGTCAAGATGTGCTGACAATTTTACAGACATCTTTAAATCTTCCATCTCAAAAGGGCCTCCAACTAACAGCTGATCAAATCAGAAGGAGATGAAGCGCCAAGAATTGGGAGTTTGACGTGGGGAAAAAAATGCAGCGGGAAGCAATGTCCACATTTGGTAATGTGTATGTGATCTTAGGGTGAACCTTTGGTCCTTTTCACTTGGTCTCAGTGAGCTTTGCAAGACTGGCTTGGCGGAAGGTCCCTCTATCCCTCATCTCCAACACGCAGTCTCTCACCATCTCTGCAAACATGGATGGCCAGAGCTTGTGTAAAGCCTCACCCTTCAGATTGGCGTCTGACGCCCTTTTGACCAACTCCTGGAGGTATTGTTCTATCACGGCGGCACGCTCCGATGACTCCACGGTGCCCTCCTGGGACGAAATAAGCATATTCACAGAGTGAAACATTGTGTAGATTAATTACACTGCTGGAAGTTGCCTGAGGCACTTTGCGGATACCAAAGGAAGACCTTAACTGAAATTACTTAAATGATTAAGTGATGAGCAAAAGCAAGAGTGATTAAATTTTTTAAATCCATTTGTGGCAAACTAAGAATTGTGCCAATTAGTGGCACAGTTTTAGTATGGTTTTTAATGTTTGTCACTGTACATCTGTACAATGAGATTAAAGCCAACTTCAAAACAGTGCTAGTATCACAAAGAAAACAATATCACAATGAATCAAAATATACAATTGAGAACCTGTTGCCATCTAAAGGAAGTATCTCTATTGCCCTTTCTATTGAGGGCAATAAACTACTGCAAATCAATGGATTTATTTGGCATTTCTAAATACATTTTTATATATCTGACAATTTAAATAAATACAATAAAGAAAAAAAAACATAACTATAGCATATCTTAATGCATGACTAAATGTGGAAATAATTCATTTAATTATTTCATAGCCCTGTTGTAAATTGGCTTTCTGTCAGCGTTCCCACCAAAGTCGCTGCTGTGCAGGTTAACCAATCAGGTGTCCGACTCCATCTGGCAAGCCACATGACATTATGAATTTAATAATGGATTGTAGAACATAAAATATGAAGTAATTAAACACAAAACTAATCTAAAACTTTATATAAATAATTTATTTTGTGATTGCCATCGATAGAAAGGGCAATAGAAATATTTTCTTGAGGTAGTAACAAGTTCCTAATTGTATTTTTGATTCATTGTGATATTGTATGTTTTCTTCATGATCTCAGGTTAAAACTGTGCCACAAATTTGCACAATTCTTAGTTTACCACAGACTGATGTAAAAGATGTAATCACTCTTGTCTTTGCTCATCACTAGATCATCTAAGTCATTCCACTAAATGCCTGAGGCAGTTCCCAAATCCTTTAAAGTTCTTATACACAAAAAATATAATTGGGACAAGCTAAAATAAAGGAAACCTAATACACTTATTGTGGTTTCATGTTTAAGCAGTTTCAAAAGCTTCAGAAGATATATGTGTAGCTGACCTGGAGCTGACCTGAATAGAATAAAGAAGAGCAAGAGGAGTTCAGAGTGAACTCATACGTTACTCCACTTGATCCCCCAGTTAAAGAAGTTAAAGAATGTGCAGAGAACCCTAAGACAGTCTTTAAATGTTTTGGATTTGATGTTGTTGTTGACACTGCATGCCATGTTGTCTGATATGCAGCCTGTGGCAATACTTGTAGAGGTAGATCCCTGGAAAAGCCACAAAAGTACATCTTCAGATTTCAAATCAGATTCTAACCACATTTTGCCTTCAGGATAATAAACGAGAGACAAATACATGCAGCGTAAAGTCCTTGAAATTTGAGCTTAACAGGTTGTAAATTAATGCTAAGGTTGTTTTGAAAACAGGCAGGCATGTGCAAGCTACTTGCATAAAGATGAACCAAGGTTTTAAGTCATTTAAAACCTAAACAAATTTTTCATTATACCATTTCTTCAGTTAGAAAGTCCTTTGGCTCACAGAGAAAGTGTTGGATTAATGAGAGTTCCCTGTGGCTCTTCAGAGTATAGACTACAGGATATGTAATGTGATATCTGTCTAAGATAAAGGAAATTTTTTCAGTAATGCCAGATTTATGAGCTGATATTTAATGTTACTTAACCTCATTCTACACTATGCAGATATTCTGTATGCCCTGACAAAAATTCGCTCACTTTAGCATGCCAAATAATTTAAGTGCCTCTAATGGCGGGTCAAATCAGCTTTTAATAACTGTTTGACCACTTTGGGATTCGTACGTTTTTGCTTAAAACTAGTCACAATGTTGCAGAATACGTATGTATGGAAAAAAAGATTTTACACCCTTCATCCTAATTAACAATGACTATACAAAGTGGCACATCCTATGACTGAATGTTTCACAAAATGTGCAGTGTTTTTTCAGACTTAGTCCTCTTCAATTAAGTCAATATATTTGGCAAGACACAAGCAATGGGACGGGAGCTACACTAAACTACACAGTTTAGTAGCAAAAAAGAAGTGTTTCAACACTTCTGTGATGGAAAGTATTCATGTGGAGAAATCTCTGAGATCAGTGTGACATCTTCCAAATTAGTAGCTTTAGAAGGAGATTCCTGTCTGGCAGTCAGTGTCTGGCATTTAGTACACCTCAAGTGAAGAGGGCTTGGTTTATCAGACAAATGTCTAGATCTGTTTTTCACACGACTGAGCTTCTGTAACACCTTTGTTAATAAAAGCAGGACAAACCTCAGGGCTCTCTGGATTACTGTCTCTGCTTGGATAGTTAAAGAGTGCTCTGCTCAGGCCTTCACCCAGGAGCTTCCCATTGTCCCGAAGCTCCTCAGGACTCAGCCCTGCCCGCCGACCACGCCCCTCCAACAAGAACTGCAGCTGCCTTTTCCTTCAAAGTGGAGACAGAAAAGCAGAACAAGTGAGTCACAGTAAAGAAACTGCCAGACACAGAGAAACAGTTTTGTTCTCTTGTGTAACAAGAGAACAAAACTAATTAGATAGTAGCTTTCTCCTTTAACTCTGTATAAATTTTTTTTTAAGAAATAAGAAAAAGAAATAGTTAAAAAAAAACCATCAAGGATAAACAAAGTTTTTTGAGAATCAAATACATACATTTAAACAAAAACACAAATACCATGGTTTGTATGAAATAAACTACATCAAATGTTTCTATAAGTATAAAATCCTGTGTGATAAAGCTTTGTACCAACATGTTCAGCAGTGCCAGGATGCTTAAATTTTACAGAGCAGGCTGGAGGCTAACATTCCACTTTAAATGACAGAGTGTGTGAAAGCATGTGGAAGTGTATCTGTGTCGACTGAAACCCATCAAAGTGTAGAAATCAGTTTCATACAAACCAGCAGACTCAAATCACAGCAATGCAAATTGCTTTAAATAACAAACATGTTTTAAATTTTGTGCTTCATATGTAAACACAACAAATGCTTTAAGTGCCTTGCTTTTGCTACATTACAATAAAGTAACTAAAGCTTACAATAAGCTTCAATTTATTTTATTGGAAATTTAAGTTTTATTTTATTTCCTTTTTCAAACATGATTTGTCACAAAATTTCAGGAATGCCAGATGAAGCAGCTGGTAAGAATATGTGCCAGAGCAGCTTTGCCCTACAAAAAGTTAATCTCGAGATGGTATCCTAATTGCTTGACTTAAAAAATTATTTACAAATACAAATATCAAAATTGCATTGTAAAATGACAATATCTGAAGCTTTGAATGTGTCACAAAATGCAGAGTTTTGCATAGCTGCAAACCTACCAAGAAAATACCAGTCAATTCAAACTTAAAAAGGCTTAGAAGAACATTAAGCAAAGAAGCACCAAGGAGCCCATTTAAACTCTGGAGGAGCTGCAGAGTTTTACCACAAAGGGAATACAGAAAACTCCTAGTCAGGTCACTATAATCAGTTTGGCACTATTTAGTAAACAGGTAACTTCTGAAGCAAATTAGTTACAGTGGGTTTTATTTAGTTGCTGTCAGTAAAAAGGGTTGAAAATATGTATTAATTACTAATGCAAATTTAAGAAAACTATGTAGCCTTTGCAATAATGCACTACTTTTTACTGAGCTATGACACAAAATCCCAATTAAATATGTTAAATTTAGTGATTGTGACCTGACATGGTTAAAGGGAATGAATACTTTTGCAAGGCAAAAGTATTAGGAGAAGGCCACCAAACACAATACTGTTCTCTGCAATAAAGATTTGAAACTGTAACAACTGAATGCAAATGACAGCTCTGCAGGCAGATTAAGACTTCAACAGTGATATGAAAATGATAGGCCTCAGGCTGATGTGTATAATCCATGTGAATCCAAATGTGCACAAATTAGGTTGAGAGATGAAGTGGTGGGGGCCAAAAAGTTTGAAAATGAAAGTCAGGCTGAATCTCCTTTTCTGAGAATTACCAAGTATTCAGGAAAACCTTCATTATGTCCACTGTGAAGGTGACATTATGCTATAGTGCTAAATAAAAGCACAATGGAGATATAAGGGAGGTTTTTTGTTTTAAATATTTAATGTAAATGCTAAATATTACCACACAACTTTCCTGAGATTTCACAAATCTTTTAATTATTATTTTAATTAAAAGATTAGCACTTAGAAACTAAAATAACAGGTCAAAAGTAAAAATGTTTAACTGCACTTATTTTTCCTTAAAACAAGTCCATGTTTGCCTCAACCAAGCTTTTTAAGAGCAATTTGAGAGTCATCTTGTGCGTGACAAGTAGAGCAGATTCTGGATTCGTGAGGATGTTTTTGTTGACCCAGAGTGACAGACCTTAAGACTTATTTGGCTGGAAGGAATGCTTGTGTCCAGGTGCCAAATACCCACCCTTAGCCAGAAACACAAAGTCTAATTCCTCTGGCTCCTCTGTGCCAGCCTGTGTCTCATAGCTACACACACAGTCGCAGAAATGTATAATCTCACAATGCTACACACAGGCATGAATGCACATGTACAGAAGCCTACATATTCAGGAGCTGAAAGTCATTGAGGAATCCAAACATTCTTGATTCATCTAAACAAATACTGCTTACAGCCTGAAACAGTCTACTGAGCATCTGACAGTTCTCACCTGGACTCTTCCAGCAGCAATAGGAGCCGACAACGTGGGGTTTCGGTGGCTGCTATGTGACCCAGTGTCCCAAATACACGCTCTGCAGCAATTACATCATTCATGGTCACCTAAAATCAACAAAAAAGTTTACTGATTGCTATTTAGCATGTTTCTACAGTTGACTTAGAACCTAAAAACTTTAAGTCTATCTTTCATGGTTTATGAAGGACACTGACAGTGGCATAGGACAGCAGAATAAAGGTACATTACACATAAGAGTTTAGCTTAGTTAATGTTAATGTGCTCCTGTGAAATATAAATAACATAGCTAAGAAAGATGCTGACATTCAGTCTGCCAAGAGTAAAAATATAGTTAGGTATAATGATGTGTTCACTTTATATGGTTCATACAGCAAAGCTAAATGAGAAAACACAATAGTATTTCATGTGTCTATAAGTCACTATTTGTTTCACAAAACCTTCTCATCTGTAATATACAGTTTCCATTATTGTTTATTTACTAAACAATAATGCAGTAAAAATGTTTCCTTCCAACATTTTTGGAAGGAAACAACATTTACATTGTACTTTTGCCATTAGGAGTGCTGTTCTTGATGCATTTGTGCTTGATTTCTAAACTGACATTAACCAACCTGTTTTAGTCAGACTGATAGGACCACCTTTCAATGCAGTAATAGCAGGAAGTCTATGGGGGTATGTTTCTACATTATCCTAGCCAAAACATTTAACCTAGGCCTCTTCGGACCAGGCCACCTTCCTTCACATGTAAATGGCCTGCACTTGTGTAGCACATTATTGAGTCCAGGGGACTCTAAAGCACTTTACACTACATTCACCTACTGATGGTAGTAAGTTTTATTGCCTGCCCTAGGGCAGACTGACAGAAGTGAAGGCTGTGACTAATGTTATCTAACAAATCTCTGAGGTCTTCATAGAACAGCTAGATTTATATAGAGATTAAATTATACACAGATAGACCCAATTTACTTGTTAGGTGGAAGATATTTTGGGGTATCAGAGTAAAGGGAGCTGAATACATATCCATATCAGAGTTTTCTGAGTTCTATTTGTAAAATATAAACCTAGACATTCAAGTAATACATTCCTTTTACTAAACAATAATGCAGTAAGTCCTGTTGGTGTGTCACAAAAAGTCTCAGTATTGAAGTCTGTGGTTGTAACAGTGGAAAAGTTCAACATGCATACTATAATACATTATGGATACTGTTCTAATGAAGTATGCATGCACTGTACATACTGGTCTGTACTGAAACATAAACCAGCCCTCACCTCCTGGCCATTGATTTTTTGAAGGTTGAAGTGGTAGAGACGATAGATGATGAATGAGCGCCACAAAGCCAGACTGACCACTGGGTTTCCTTCTGGATGAATGGTCAGTTGGTCCAGACGCCTCACCTGAGCCAGAGCAGCGAGCTGGGGGAGACGGCTGATGTTGGTTTCCAGAAATATCAGGTGCTAAGAAAGAAAAAACAAGTTCTACATCAATTTCTTCAAAATTATTTGTTAAAATGCCAAAGAAAATAAAGGATAAAAAATTGCTTTAGGCTAAAACTCTATTTCAGTATTTGGCAATTTAAACTATTACATTGCTATCAACAAATGCAGAGTAATTAAATGTAATGTTTTTGTACAAAAAGATCCAATACCTACCAAAGAAAAGACAAAGAGTGAATGACTAGCTAACTAAACCAATGCAGGTACCAAAAACACAAGTTTCTAAATTTTACATTTGCACCAACACACAGAGAGCCTCATTTGGACGTGCTCGTATCTTCCTTCCCAATTTATTGCAAATGCAAGAAAGGATTCATGGACTAATAAGAGATGTTTTATCAGTCTTATCTTGGCTAATATTTTACAGCTGTAACACATAAGAAAAAAACATGTTGCAGTTTTGAACCCAACAGAAAAAACAAAGTCATTCTGAATTGTCCATCAAAAAAAAAAACTCTGCTTATTTTTCAACTTTTCTTTGAATTATTCTTAGGATTGTTCTAACCCTGTTTCCTGGTGTGAATTTGCCACTCCTGCATATTTTTCATGAAGAAAAAGTGTTTTCTTATGTGATGTTTACTCAATTAAGAAAATACAGCCACAGATTGATGAATAAAGAGTGGGTGATCTTTTTTTAAGAAATAGGGGGAAAAACATATTTTTCCACAATTAACATGCTGATCACCAACAAAAGCCAATTTGAAGATTAATTTCTACTCAATGTATATTTTTCTATTTTAGTTTTGATAAAAAAAAAAAAAAAGTTTTCCATGTACCGGTAACTGGTGACCTCACCGACAGATTTGGGAACTTGACTCTTATCCTAGGAAGTGTGGGAACGATGGCATCAAAGTTAATGAAGCGGAAGGTGATGACGGTGACAGCACCAGCAGTCTGAACACCCCAGCCTCTCTCCAGGGCCTCCAGGGCTCCAAGTCCAAATAAACGCAGGGTGTCTCCATCAAGCTCCGCCAGATGACTGTCAGACAAGGACAAGCTCTGAACGTTGCCACTCCCTGTCTCCACAAGTCTGGAAAGGAAAACATGAAAACATTCTATTTGAAACAGAAGTGTGTTTCCTTTGGGAGTTTAAAGGCTAATCTTTGAGGAGGCAAAGGTGGATACAGCTAGTTGAAGAATTATAAAGGAGGTGGCTGACAGTATCCTGCATGTTTTGGTTAATAGCTGCTCTCTGCTTACCTGCACAACAGCTGAAGTGCTCATTTAATGAGAAGAAAGTCTTGAGAGCAGAGAATCTGAGCAAGGCTAAAGGAGACGTGTACCCAGGTGATAATTGGTAGCCTGTGTACTCACATTAGGTCTACATATACTCGGGACATTGCTTTAAGTGATACTCTACTGTATGGGTATCATAGAGTGTCACTGAACAATTTGAGTTCAGGCTGCCAACAAACTACTTACCCGTTTTCATATTGAACATAATGACTCTGAGGCTGAGAGCCAGAGTGGATAGACTAATCCTTAGATTACAGAAGCTTAATCCAATACTTTTTTGACCAAGTTTTAGGAATCTAATTTCTTGACTTCACAAAGGTAGTCAGGGTCAGTTGACAACACACAGTGCTATACTTGGGTAAAAAAAAAATAAACAAAGATGCTTTTTGAGGAACTACAAGACTGGGCCTATGGAAATGGACAGGACATTTCTGTAAAATAAAATCAGACTTACTTTGAGTAGCTTTCTCTAATGAAATATCAGACCACTGTCAAAGTCTTTCAGCTAGACAATGATGTCAAACACACAATCGCTGGACTTTAATCTATGGTAGTTAAATGAATGTAAAAAAGTGAGGAACAAAGTGCATAGAGGAGACCTAGACACTTTAAGTTTAGAAAAAATTTGTGAGAAAGAATGGGACAAAGCATTACCTGAGCTGTAATCTTCAGTTCAGTAATACTTATTTTTACTGTACATTGGATCAACTAATGATTTAGTGAATGTTACACTGCAGAGCTTGTCATAAAGCCAGCGCTAAGGATGAAAGATATTGAAAAATCATGAATTGGTATTAGGATTATTGTTAAATGTTGTGATAAATATATACAAGGTGTGGAAATCCACATTTTCCACATTCATTTCTTTCTGTTGTTTTTTTCCAGCACTCTCCACAGTTTGGGCACTGTGTTATATGTGAGGATCTACTGCAGTTGTGCTCCATCCACGAGGTTGACTATTGCATTAGTATGCAAATTGTGACCTTGTGACACTTGGAATATACTAGCCAACAATTATACATTGCAGTTTTCTGCAATATAAACAATGTGCACACTGGACTTCTCTGCTAATACCAAATTACCAGCACAATGGCGAACACAAAGGCATTAATTTAGTTAACATTAATGCAGTATTAGAAGATATTTTACATCTCTACTGCAGCTAAAAACAACACTGGAATGTGAATTAGAGTCTGGTCTTAATAACGTGAAGATGAAGCATGACATATGGAGAAAGCACACAAAAAATTTGAAAAACTTGTGTGCACCATCAATCCTCTGCACTATGTCAGATGATGTCTCTTCATGATCAGGGCTGAAAGTCTGCCAGGTGGCTCTGAACTCCATTGTGTCACAACGTTACGGATAAATCATGAAGGTGGAGAACAAGGCCCGGAAAATGATGTGGAAAAAAAAAAACTATGGCAGCAACAAACCCTGAATCTACTTCAGTTAGCTCTATCTCACATAATCCCACAACACAATTTAAAGTGACATCTGTCATCTCTAAAGAAGCTTAATCTTCCCAAAGTAACATCTAATGCACGCATTTACAACTGCCTGAATAATGTAAGGCAGTCACACTGTCTGAGTTAATTTCATTATAGCATTCCATCCTTTCACTAAAAGTGAAAACTAGTAGAGTCGTTGAGGCAAATAATTTGAAGTGTTCCAACATCATGTGTTGTTTCAAGATTTCACTTCTCATTAATGAATTTGAGTAAACCTTTTTCCTCATCTCTCTATCTCGACTGATGTGCTAGACACAGTCCACCTGTCTTCTGCCTTAAACATTTGGCAAATGAAAAAGACATGACCCTGCATCAGCTATGGTCTGGCAAATTCTGCTCCTATAAATCACAATTTGATAATAAAATTAACATGCTCAAAGTGGCGTCAGCATTAACTTCAGTGTCATTCTGATTTGTCGCCAAGTTGTGTTAGCTAATGTCAAGCAGAGATGAGATCATGTGTTTTCTTTCTACATTAAAGAAAATTCCTTTTTAATCTAACGAATCTTATGATCTGTTTAAACAAACTGAGGAAATTCTGTTTAAAGAGAAAGGACATTCTGTTCTCTCCGAATGTGAGAACAGTAATCAGTTAATACACACTGCTGCAGATTTCAAAGTAAATTTCCATTTTGGCAAGAAAATGAAGACTTGGTAGAAGCTAAAGTAGAGAGCGGAATGCCTATTCATGAAAACAAAACTGAAGTTTAGAGAACTATTTTGAAAAGTTTAGTCTAATTTTGTGCAAATATCAGTGGTATCTTGATCTTAAAGTCTGTCAGTCTGCCCATACAGACTTACATGTAATGCTAAAGTTATAAAACTATTAATAGGTAGACAAAATGCAAGTTTAAGAAGAAATTATGTTATATCTAAAGTACCCTTAAATGAACTAAGTAAGATTAAACAAGAATTTGCTGTGCAGATGATTAATGTTAATAAAGAATCTGTCAGTTTCCTTAACAACTGACTGTATTTAGTTGTTAAGGAACTAAACAACTAACAACAGTTGTTAACTGTTAAACACAGTTAACAACTAACTGTATTTAGTTGTTAAGGTGGAATATATCAAACATAATTTAAAATAAATTTGATTTTGCAATTTGACACCTTGAAGTTGGCCTCTGTGTCCTTAAGAAGCTCTTGCTTTTTCCGACACTCGGCATTCAGCATGCTATTACAACAAGCTCAATTAAGCCATTAACAATCTTTCTTAGGAGCGTTGCACTGAGAAGTAGTTTGTATGATAAGCTCAGCAAAGTCGTTGTTGCACCAGGTGTTTGCTAATTGTTGCTGTCACTATTCTGGAGGATCTGAGTAGGAAAGGCACAGGGGAGGGGAGCTCTGTGATGCAGAAGCTCGGCTTGAGAAATAAGCTGGAGTAGGTGACACTGTGTGAAAGCAAGTATTTAAGAAATCATGAATGACTGGAATAAGGATTCAAGGACTGCTCAAACATGTGTGAAAGAATTAAAGCAACACCTCAGGTATGTGTTAAATGAGGAAATAACATCGTAACATGATGAAAAAGCTCAAAAGATCTATTGAGTCTATACTGGACTGAATCATATCAGTTGTACTTTTTCACTCAATGAAACTATATTGCACTTTTAAAACAAAAGCGACGGCATTGAAGGTTTTTGCTTTGGGGCTATTTTTTACATCATGATGCCGGAAGGAAAGGCATTCTCTGAACCATGTAATAATATTCCTTCAGATGGCCCTCGCTTTCATCTCAGCCCTCCTCCTCATAACTCATCCAGAGCTGGATCACAGTGTGTGCATGAGAAGCTACCAGACATTTGACTTCACAAAACAGTTTTCAACATTGTGTTATGAAGTCTAGCAGGGGAAAACCTGTTTTTAACATCTCCCACAGATTCTTGTTTACTATTTCTCAAGGTGCATGACTAAGGAAGGTCTTTTGGTCCTGAGCATGTAAATAACAGGGTCACTGTGTTACTTGAAAATATTTTAAGGTGTGTTGGGAACAACAGCTGTTGCAGATATTGACTTCAACAGTTAAATGGTATTTTAGCTGCTGAAGACTTTACAGGGACATCAGTTCCAGAAGTCAAGTAACCTATCGGAAAACGTATCTCAGGAGTTGATGGGAGTGGATCTGTGAACAGCATTATTGGTGCATTAAGCCTGAGAGCAGTTTTTCCTTACTTTGGATCTCGAGGGCTGTTAGGACGGCTGTTGGTGCGGAGTCTGTTTTCTGTTCCACCTGATGGTCGTTCTGGTCCTGAACCTGGACTTATCCGTCTGTTGGAAACATGCAAAAACCTTCAGCAACATTAAAACACAATGTGTACAAACCTGACCAAATTAGTGTCACTCCTGTTCTTCATTTATTTGCTTGTCTCACTGGTTATGATGAATTTATATTTTGAAAATTTTGCCATAGAAACAAGGACCTGGGATGAAAGTAGTTGTTTGAAATCATCCTAAAGAGACCACAAATGTCTGAAAACAAATCCTGAGAATTTGTCCTTGTCATGACACTTACGACAAACTAGATCTAGAAATGTTCATGCCTATGCCATGAATGATACCACACAAATTTGAACATACAGGTATTTATGTTTACTTTGGATTTAGTAATGGTACCACTATTATAGTATATTGAAAAAACTCAGAGTGTCATATTTTGTCACATTACAACCCAAAAATGGCTTTTAACAAATAAAACTCTGAGAAGTGTGGTGTGCATTTGTTTTCAAACAGAAACCTATCAGGACATGACTGTCCACAAGGTGAGTGTTAACTATAGAAGGTACCAAGAGGTCCATGGTAATTCCACATAGACAGATTTGGAACTAGTGAAATTTGGTGAGAAAAAAGTTATTGCTCAAAAACAAGCAATAGAAGTCCCACTTGCCATAGTGGGGGACAAAACAAGTATGTGGAAAAAGTCAGTACAAAATTCAACAGTTTAACCTATGAATGACGTGTGTGGGCAAAAACTGCACATCACCCTGAACAAACTATTCTCAAGGTCAAACATGGTCTTAACAGAATCATGCTGTGGGATGCTTTTATTTCCTAGGATGTGACAGATGGTCATCTTTCTGGATTTTACTTTATCCAGAAAGATGGATGAAGTAAAATACAAGTCAATAGCAGAGGAAAACATGCGAGAGCCACACACAGACTTGGAATTAAAGCAGAGGTTAACTTTCCAGCAATCAACCAGAATTATTAAGGAATGGCTAGGTCAAAGCATAGTTATGTGTTAGAATGGCACAGTCAAAGTTCAGACCCAAATTCAATCGAGAATCTGTCATAAGAAATAGTAGAATTGTGTTCACGTTTATTCTCTATTCAATCTAACTATACAAAAAAGAAAGGGCGAAATATCAGCCCGTAGGCATGGAAAGCTATTTGGGACAAACAACAAAAACCTGCAGCTCAATTTGCTTCTTAACATAATTTCAATAAAATAAATTTTGACAACAATGTGACAAATTGTAGAAAATTGCAAGGGGTAACGGATACATAGCAAGGTACTGCAGGTTTTGCCAAATGGTGATTCCAAAAGTTTTTTTTAAAAGTCTGGTATTTTATTTTATTATTATTTTTTTTTACCCCACCAGGGGCCTTTTTGTGGGCTCTAGTGTCCCTTTTTATATAGTAGGCTGACAGGAAGGGGGCAGAGAGAGGGGGGAAGACATGCAG
>CAEGAG010305438.1:0-15371 GCA_903067065.1 Brachyrhaphis terrabensis
TCTTTCTGTGTACCGTCTGTATGTAGGCACATGCGGCTTATAGACAGGTGCGGCTTATGTATGTACAAAATGGTTTTCCCTTTACAAATGTGCTGGGTGCGGCTTATAGACAGGTGCGCTCTATAGTCCGGAAAATACGGTATTTGTTTCCCCTGGAGTATAACTGAGTACAGATTTTAGCAGCAGGACTTCAGATAAAGACTTCAACATTTTACTGTCTGTGTTATGAAGCCGGCTAAAATCCGCTCCGTCTGAGAAACCAGAACCATCCAGCAGAATAAAAACGGAGCAAAGCGATTGGTTACAGTTACAGCTGTTACATCACCAAACATCTGCTGGGATATTTCATGCTTTGTTCCCAATTTAGTGATGTAATAATGGGAATATTTAATGAATTTAGTCCTGTTTTTTTCTTTTTCCTAACGCGCCATTAAAATAAAGAACAGCTTCTCCAGGGTTCACTTGTACGCAGGAATGAAATGCAGTTAAAAGATGCCTTCTGGTGCACATAATGCAGGTTCTGGATTTGACGCCTGATGTCCAGGAATGTGACCCAACTGGCTGCAACGTCCCAAATTTCTTGTCATCAGCGTCACACTCTTAAGAAATAAATATCCAAACTAATTCTTCATTTTAGCACTTTCTGGTTCTCTACGTCCTTCAATCGCTTCCCTAAACCTGGTTTTAATTAAATTTATCGCTCCTGTTCATTTTAGCACATTTATGAAAATCCATTTATATCTTAAGGTTTTTTCCTCAAATCCAAACTCAACGTTTTCTCTAACTCCTGATTCAGTGCAATACCCCCCGCCCCCCAAAAAAAACAAACTTGAGAGTATTTCATTAGAAATTTATGACATAGACTAACATATGGACTTTGACTAGGCCATTCTAACACATGAACCTCGTTTTTGATGTAAAAACCGTCTCAGCTGCGTTTCCAAGGTCCATGTAACTGTGCAATTTAACATTTATAAAATAAATTTGCTTCTAATGGAAACACACCAATTTAAAATGAACTTTATTGACAAAAGGTTTTGTCAAAATCGGTTTATTCAGCAAAACTCCAATAGAAAAGTTTTTGTTGCATCACGCAAGTCACATGATCAACTGGATGTTTCCACTGGCGCAAACCACGAAGAACAAGATGATGACAGGAAGTAGTAGGGGGATGACGGCGCAGTGTTATTTTAAATTACTTATCGTGTGAAGAAACGTATTCACGCATTATTTAATTTTTGTCAAATGTAATGGAAGCGCCGCAGTTGCAAGATTGTGTTTTTTCGACATTAGCAGAACATCGACAACGTTTTTCACACATTTGTGACAGAAATGCAGCTCTGGGTGTTTAGTGTTGTTGTCCTGCTGGAAGCTGAGCCTCCTTGCTGCCTTCATGCAGGTTTATTTCTCTTACTGACCCGTCAGGATGAGCTGTGCTAACTTTGACTCTCCCTCATCTCTTGCAGCGGACTCGCTGTGGGGATTTACACTACCAACTCTCCTGAGGCTTGTCACTACGTAGCAGAAAACTCCAAAGCTAACATTATTGTGGTGGAGAACCACAAACAGCTGCAGAAAATCCTCCAGGTGAGAGGAGAATGACCCTGTAAATCACAGAAACAATTTTCTTTTTTTACATTTAATAACGTTTCAGCTAATAAAATTTTCTTGGTTGCTTCATTAGTTTACTGAAGGTGGAAACTTGTTCACCTCGCATCAGATTATATGTTTTGATTTCAGCCAAAAAAATTTGAGTTTAGACAGTATTTTACAAAAAAATACAGCTCAGTTAGAGAGTACAAGATGCTGCACTGCAAAAATTCAAAACCTTAACTTAAAAGTATGTTTGGTCCATTTTCTAGAGCAAATATCTTAGTACACTCAAAATAAGACAAAACTAAGTTTAAAGTAACTTTCTAGCAAGACATAGGAGCTTGTTTCAAGTCAATAATTTCTTTATATTGATAAAAAAGTGCTTGATTATTTCACTTATAATGTGGAGGGGAATGTCTGCCAGTGGAACTAGTACTTTTTTATTAATTAAATAAGCTCCTTTTCTTGCTGAAAGCCAATTGCAAGTTAGTTTTGTTTTATTTCAAGTGAACTAAAATATTTGCACCAGAAATAAGACCAAAGATTCTTGGTAAGATTCTGTGTTGTTGCAGTATGAACTAAAATGTTACAAACAAAAAAAGGTATTGTCCTCACAAGAATGTATTGTCTCTGCCACCAGATTGAAGACAAGCTGCCTCACTTGAAAGCAATTATCCAGTACAAAGACTCACTAAAGGAGAAGAGACCCAACCTGTACTCGGTAAGCACAAACACACAGAGAGGGTGGACCGGTTTGTCGGATGCCAAAAAGCCCGTCTGATTGGTTTTTCTCCACAACAGTGGGCAGAATTCATGGAGCTTGGCCGCAACGATCCTGACGGGCCTCTTGATGCAATCATCTCCAGCCAGAAGCCCAACCAATGCTGCACGCTCATCTACACCTCAGGAACCACGGGCCAGCCGAAGGGCGTGATGCTGAGCCATGACAATGTGAGTGATGAGATCCTGAAAAGTCACATACTTTGAGCCAGATGTCAGTGAGTCTGTGTGCCTCATAATGGGCGTTTTCCTGTGAGATCTCTACGTATGAATCAGCACAACATGTGAAGGGTCTGACTATCTGAAGTGACAGGATAGATATAAATAGAAATGTTCTTTCCTGTTGAATTTCAACTTCCACCAATTTACTCCTAGGGTTTCACAGTATGACATGAGCACGCCCAAAACCGGCCAACTTGTTTTGACAAGCACATTTTACACTGCAACAACACAAAATCTTACCACGTATTTTCATCTAGTTTCTATTGCAAATATCTTAATAAACTTGAAATAAGACAAAACTAACTTACAAGTAACTTTTCAGAAAAATGTAGGAGCTTGTTTTATGTAAAAATATCAATTAATATTGATGAAAAAGTACTGGTTATAAGTGAAATAATGTGCAGGTGGAACAAGACAAAGTATAGCTCCACGGGGGCTGAAATGCATGCCACACTTTTCAGATTTTTCAAACACCTTATTTCCCTTGCACTTCTACTTTGTGTTGGTCTACAATAAAGTAGACCAACACAGACCAAATCGTTTTTTGGTCTTTCAAAAAAAGATTTGAAATGTAAAATTTACAGGGACTCTGTAGGTCAGTTGTTTACTAATAAATGATTTTCAAAGGTAAATGTAATTTTTAAATAATTATAGTTGGGTATTCATGCTTCCCCAGAGGTGTACAACATCTACTCTAATCCAAATTTTCTTGTCTTTCTCCTCAGATAACTTGGACCGCACATTCCACGGGTTTACACGTCCAGCTGACAGACGCCACTGAGGCCCAGGAGAAGGTGGTCAGCTACCTGCCGCTGAGCCACGTCGCGGCTCAGATGGTCGACATCTGGGTCACCATGAGGGCCGGAGGGCTGACCTACTTCGCTCAGCCGGACGCCCTGAAGGTGAGAGGAGCTGCCAACGTTTTCTCACAGCCTGACCTTAAATTAGACGAAACTTTTCCTGCTTTAGGTCAGTCAGAAGTACCAGTTTCATGTTTCGTCTCACAAGTCGTAAAGTTCAGATGATTAGCCTGGTTGGAGCCAAAATGTCAGATTACATTTATAGTTCTATAAAGTTAAAGCTTCGTAAAACTATAAATTTTATAAAGTTTATTTATTTTATAAAGCTAAAACTTTATAAAATAGATGTTTTTTTCACATATTTGTTAAACTATCACCATGTTTAAATGTGTTAATGGCAGAGAAACCGTTTCTCTGCCATTTTTGTTGGCGATGTTAACTAGCCTTAGCATCAATAAATTTTACATTTCCAATGTCTAGAATATTCCAAAATTTAAATTTTTTGATTTTTTTTCTTTAGTTTTTATTAAATTCTAAATATTGAAGTAAAAAATTATCTTGCTGTTCTACTAAACATAAACGCTGGAAACCCCAAATTAGACTGAGGATAATTCACTACAAAGTCACATCAGATAAAAATCATCTGATCTGTTATAACTTTATCTAAACTGGATCCAGTTTAAAAAGATCCATTCCATTCTCACTGCAAAAACACAAAATCTTAGCAAGTTATTTTGTCTAGTTTTTAATACAAATATCTTAATACACTTGAAATAACACAAAACTTACAAGTAACTTATTAGAAATATAAAGAAACTTTTTTAGTCAATAATTTATTAATAATGATGAAACTAGACAGGCTGTGCTATCAGCTGATAGGGGCAAGGGGTGCGCACACACGCATGATTGACAACGCTGGTCCCCTCCTCCTAGTTCTGATTGGTCATTTCTAGTTAGCACTGGGAGAAGAGGAGCTTGATTTTTTTCACATATTACCTGTTTCATGCTATACTATAATGGCAGTGAACGTTTCAACAGCAAAATATATTTTAATAAAAGTTACAAATTGCAGCTTTAGCCAAAATGTAATGATTTAAATTTAATCTCATTAAAAAAAAAATATTAGTATAATCTTTAAGTTTGAGAACATTTGAATGTTTTCCAGTTTGTCGTTCAGATGCTGGATGTTATAAAACAGGAGGAACATGTCGTATGAATCACCTCCTGTTTTTAAAAAGTTCTAATTTCTTTAATCTCTACACGATGTTATCTACAGCATAAAACCTCAATCCGCTTCCTCTCAACAACAGCTTTTATTTTGAAACCAGTTCCATGTAATATAACCGCTAAATACGTTTATTGGCACAATTAAAGCGTGTCATGTTGTGAAGAGTTGATGTTCAACAGGACACAGATAACCAGAGGGCTACATGACTGTCTGTGTGCTTTGTTTGGCCTAGTTAAATGGTTCTTCATGGAAACCAAGTAAATAAATATTTCGTTGCGTTTTCTCAGGGATCTCTGGTGAACACCTTGAAGGAAGTGCATCCGACAGCCTTCATGGGCGTCCCGCGTGTCTGGGAAAAGATGCAGGAGAAAATGAAATCCGTCGGAGCGAAATCATCTGCTGTGCAGAGGAAAGTGGCTGCCTGGGCCAAAGATGTCGGTCTGCAGGCCAATCTGACCAAAATGAATCAGTAAGTCTTATTTAACAACATTAAAATCATTCAGAGAATTAGTTTCGGTTTGTGTTTACACTTTTTTCTGATGTTAGATCTGCTGATGTTAAATTTGTGGAAATTAAAGCATTTTTTTGTCCTACATTACATTTAGTGGCGTTACCATATGGTTAACCTCTCACTTCTCCATATTTCCCCTCCAGAAACGTAGCAGCCGCCCGCACCCCGTTCAGCTATCATGTCGCCAAAAAGCTTGTGTTTAAGAAAGTACGCAAGGCTCTCGGCCTGGACCGCTGCACCAAATGCTACACAGGCGCCGCCCCAATCACCAAAGACACCCTGGAGTTCTTCCTCAGCCTCAACATTCCTCTCTACGAGCTTTACGGCATGAGCGAGAGCACCGGACCCCACACCATCTCCAAACCTGAGGCCTTCAAACTCACCAGGTAGAATTTATATTACTGACGGGAAACATTCATGAAGCACTAGGTTCACAAAGCAGATAGCGCTAATATGTACAGATGCAAATACATACAAATCCATTTGTTTGGATCTGCAGATACAGAGAAGAGGTAAAAAATTTAGAGAAAAAAAAATAATGTATCTAAAATTAATGGCTTAAAATGTCCTAAAGTCATAAAAAGCAGTGTAAGTTGGCCTTAGACACGTAATTATTTTAGTCTACTATGTGTAGTATTTTCCTAAGGGGCTTTTCTTTCAGGCAAAAGTTTGAGTTGCATGTAAACATCTTTATTTTGTTCTGGGACCCGGAGCAATTCAGGCTACTGCTAACTAGCCGCAAACATATCATTGCTAGCTAACTTTTCTGTGTCTATAGTGAGAAAAAAGTTTGTAAAACTAGAAAACTTTACGTCTTATTGATGTGGAAGTTTCTTGTTTATCACTAAAGCGTGTATCATTTAGGGTTGAAATGATAAATCAGATTATTCAGTTATTGATTAATTGTTAACTGGGGTATACAGACTCAAAGAAAAAGCCATTTGCTGAAAGAACAGCATACATATTTAGGCCAAGACTGTACAAAATATATATAGTTAAGAGAAAACCTTTGTATATTTACCTTTGTCTGTAAATATAATCCACCCAAAACTCCTGCAGTGGCATTTTTTTTCTATTATCTCTGTTCAGATTCACTAGAGGATTGCTATTTTATTGCAATTTAGGCAATTAAATGCTTATTTTCTTATTTTAAAAATGTAATTATTTATTAACATATTGCAAAGTATTTCAAATATTTTTTTTACATTGAAATTAAGAAGTAGGACGACACACCAAAGTCAGATTTGCACACAAATACCCCCTGAAAGTAGCTTCATGAATTTACCACTCACTTTTTTAAAAAAATCATAGTTAGTAAATTAAAAGCTGATTAAATTACGTTTCTTGTCCTTTAGTTGTGGTAAAGAGATCCCAGGGTGTAAAACAAAGCTGCACAGCCCCGACGATGAGGGAAACGGTGAGCTCTGCTTCTGGGGCCGCCATGTTTTCATGGGTTACCTCAACATGCTCGACAAGACGCAGGAAGCCATCGACGAAAACGGCTGGCTGCACTCGGGCGACCTGGGCAAACACGACGACAACGGGTTCCTCTTCATCACCGGCCGTATCAAAGGTATTCCTCCGATTCCCCACGCGAATTTCATGACCTCCTGCATGTCACTGATTACGTCCGGAGATTTCGCGCATGCGCACAACGGTGGAGGGGAAAAACTATTATTTTACATGGCGTTAATGGCGGCGGTAGAACAACTCCGATAACTAAATGAAACCTGAAGATGTTGGTTTGATTAATTTAGAGCAGTGCGCCACAGCAAAGAGAAAATAACACAAAAAACCCGTGAAAGAACAACACAAAACCATTTTCTGTGTCGGCTGCTGCGCTACACGCAGACCCGTTGCCATAGCAACCGACCAAAAACGTCACTACTTTGGATTCATCACTAAAAATCACTCAAACATTTCCCACACAAAGAACATAACCTTTAGTCCGTTACAGTTTCATTTTTTTAGGCTTGATGTTTATTTTGGGATTATTAAAAAAGGATCGGGGTGGTAGATTAGCTAGCGCTGCTATTAGCTAATCTAACACTGCGGTGGTTGATTAGCTAATTTAAGCATTTATGTTCTCCTGGTGATGACCTGTCATCATCAAGAGAGCATGTCCTAACTGAACTGTTTCGGTTCAGTTAGTTTATTTTTATAACTGAACCGAAACACACCTTATTACACACATCTACATGGTACAGTCGTCAAAGTTAAGCTAGCATAAATGAACGAACCTCCTCACTATTTTCTTAATTAAATTTTATTTAAACTTTATCTAGTTAACATAGTGTTAATTAGTAGCAAAGCACTGAGTTTCTCTTTCTTTTATATAATAGGCGTGCATTTAAGATTTAACGTATTATGGTGGCAACAAAAACCAACGTTAGCCATCGTGAGCTAGCAGCTTTTAGCCGTGACGTCACGCTGCAACGGATCCATACTCTCAAGCATAAACTTGTGTTTTATTAACCAACCGCATGTTTTTCTGCAGAGATGATCATCACAGCGGGAGGCGAAAACGTCCCTCCGATCCCCATCGAGGACGCAGTGAAGGAGGCCGCGCCGCTGATTAGCAACGCCATGTTGATCGGAGACAAGAGGAAGTTTCTCACCATGCTGCTCACTATTAAGGTGGGAAACTCCAACACACTTCTCTGTTTTTACCAACGTCACTCAGATAACACAATGTTATCACTGTATTATTGTTGTAAAAATCTATTCTTTATCGTCTGTATCTAATCTGAGAAAGATTCATGGTCTTCGCTGATGGCAGAAACAGAAAGACCCCACAAACTTTTTACATTTAGCGTCCAACACTGCCCCCTGCTGCTGCCTAAGAAGACTACATCATCATGTTTGCAGGTTGATACTGGTACAAACCTTTAGTCACAGGGGCCAAAACTGTTGAGTCAAAAGTAAAATCAGGCAAAAAAAATATATGTTATTTATTTTAGGTCAAAAACTTAAAAAGTATGTTTGCTGTATTAAAAAAAAACATCTAGTTTTTGCAAATTATTTCCAGTAATTAGAACAGGATTTGGTTTACTTTAGTTTTAATACATTTAAAATCTGATTTGGGTTTCTTTACACTCAAGAACAGACAATATTAAAATACAGAGTAAAAATAAATTCAAAATAGGATTTAAATAAGAGTGTAGTTGAAATCATTGAGCTTAGGCTGCTTTAAACAGAGGAGTGTTGAGTTTGGATTTGAAATATCGATGAGTTTATGTCACTGAAATCAGGTGGGAGTGAAAAGACGAATACGTTGTGTTGTACTTAACATTCCTCATCATAGGAAAATTATATCAGGAATAACTTTAGCCCGATTACAAATAAATCTGCTTTACACCAAGATCTCACCACTGAACGCCTTTACAATGTTAATCAGTCAATGCACTGATTATTTATTTTCAATTCACTTCATGGAAATGACAAAAAAATCAATACAGTGTCCATTGATACTGTATCAATGGACATTGCCATTTAGATCCACATAAATCAAAACCAAGCAGAATCACGGTTGACCTTAAATACTCAGAACTCAAAATGAAATACGCCCCCTGGTGGCAATAAACGGAAGAAAAGATAAATGGCTCCTACAATGTACAGACAGGTCACATTAATTAATATTTATTATTCTTAATGATACAAAAAAATTATCTTAATTCACCAGCGAGATTCTCGACTTTAATCTTAAGGCAGTTTAAGATTAGGGTGATAATGAAAACCTTAAAGACAAATTTTCATGAATTAGGAATAGTTTCACTTGTATAATGCAAGTAAAGATATTTTTTATTCAATATTAAAAAGGCTTTGTTAAAATGCCAGTTTTTTTGAACAAAATGTAAGTAGAAACTGATGAGCTGTGCTGTACATTTCCTATCAGAAACAAAATTCTTGATTTATTGAAAACTATCTTGGGTGTGAATCATCTTATTTCAAAGCTTCACAGACTGAAGCTGTGAAAGTCTGAGCTGTTTAAAGCTGAAGTCGTTTTGTGTTCGCTGTGCTGTAGTGCCAAGTGAACGCCGAGACGGGCGACCCCGAGGACGAGCTGACGCCCGAAGCCGTGGAGCTCTGCAGGAAGCTGGGCAGCAACGCCACGCGCGTCTCCGACATCGCGGGCGGGCGGGACCGCATCGTCCACGCCGCCATCCAGGAGGGGATCAACCAGATCAACGAGAACGCCACGTCCAACGCTCAGCGCATCCAGAAGTGGATCGTTCTGGAGAGGGACTTCTCAGTCGGCGGAGGAGAGCTGGGTCAGTGAGAACGACGAGTTTCATGCTTCCTGTTTCTTCAATTTTCGACCGGATCGGATCAATTAGAACCAGTCAGGGGAAAATTAGCCAATGTAGATCTTTTGCAGATCAATCAGTGCATCGCTGGTACAAGTCCTGCTCCAATTTCATTTTTAATTCAGGCAAAAGTAGAACTTTTGTACTTAGTTTTTAATTGAATTCAATCTTAATATAATTTTTTATACAACATAAGAAATGCAGCAGGATTAGGAGCCCTGATGAAATCAAGATAAGACTTTTTTTTGGTCTAGTTTCTAGTTCAAATATCTTACGTAAAATAAACTAAAACTAACTTACAAATAACTTTTTAGCAACATTTAGGAGATTGTTTGAAGTCAATAATTACTTAACATTGTAATCTCCCAGGGAAACTAGTATTTAATCAATATTCAGAAATTATTTACTTAAAACAAGCTCCTATGTCTTGCTGAAACGCCATTTGTAAGTTAATTTTGTCTTATTTCAAGTGTACCAAGATATTTGCACTAAAACTAGACCAAAAATATTTGGTGTTTTTGCAGTGAAATGACTTTAAACTGCAAAGTGTCCTTCAGTTTTCTCCTCTTTGACTAACAGAACCTCCAGCAGCAGGTCTGCGATTTAACAACTGAGCCAAACCTGTTTGGGCAAAGCTCAAAGAGTCGCCCTGCAGCTGCTGCATTCTGGGTAACCATCTAACCTTCACTCGTCCAACAGGTCCGACCATGAAGCTGAAGCGACCCGTGGTGCTGAAGATGTACCGAGAGCAAATCGACAACTTCTACAAAGAGACGCCGACCCCAACGACCCAGGAGAACCTGCTGCCTCCCCAGTAGACGCCCTTTGACCTTCCGACGTCTCTCCACCTCGTCGGTCCGTCTCCTGATGTCGTTTGGTTCTTGTTGGACCGCTTCGTCTCGCTTTGTTGTTGTGTGCAGGCAAAAGCAGAGAATTAGCTTTATGTTTTTAAATATAAACGCAGCTATTTATTCGACTACGATGAAGAATCCAGACGGAGCCGTTTGTCGTACTGAAATACTTGAGCTACAGACATGAAATCCAAAAACGCAAAGTTTGCTTTTTAAAGGAATGACTTCTCATATTTATTTTTTAGTTTGCCAAAGTTGGTGTTTTTTTGCCAAGAAAAACATATCAACTGATTAAAAAAAAAATGTCTTAGTTGCAGTTTGCAGAAATGTAACATCTGAAGTCAAACGCTGCAAAAACACAAAATATTACAAAGTATTTTTGGTATGATTACCAGTGCACTCTAAATACAACTGACAAGTAGCTTTTCAGCAAGGGAGCTTGTTCAAGTAAATAATTCATTAATAATAAAAAAAGGTACTAGTTCCACTGACTAGACATTTTTCCCAAGTTGTATGTAAAATAATCTGCCAGAGGAACCAGAACTTTTAAAATGAACATTAATACATTGATTTAAAGCAAAACTTTTCTATCTTGTTAAAAAGTTATTTGTAAGATACTTGCATTAGAAACTAGACTAAAAATACTTGGTAATATTTTGTGTTTATGCAGTGAATCTCTCTCTAAATCCAAAACATGAAGCCATATCTGTCGCTTTTTTTAAATCCTGTGTTTATTTGTTTTATGCTCACTTGTTTATCGTGTGAAATATTGTACAAAATATTTGCTATTTTTTGATTTATTTACACTTCTTGGTTGAATCGGCTCGTTTCATCCAAGCAGACGGTGAAATGTTTGTGCATCAGCTGGAAACGCCTCGTTCTGATGCGTCTGTGTGCATCCTCTGGCCTTTTAGAAGACTTCATTTTGTATTTTATAAACCATAAACTTAAACAAAAGCTAATTGCACTCAGTACAGCTGATGTATTCATGCGGTTGTTTGTATATAACGATACTTTAGGTGTGAAGCATTCAGACAGCGGTAGAGGAAGTGATAACTCGGTGGTTCTCGTTCACTTAAAGCAGCTAAAGCTGACTGTAAATAAGAGTTATTTAAACAGCCGAATAAAGGAAATGACGGTAATTCAGCGTCGGGGTTAAGTGGGTTTTCAGTTCCTGCATCATTCGTCTAAAGAACAAGCAGATCTAAATAAAGCTGCAGTTTATCGGTAAACAAGCAACGAGCTGCAGAGATGTTTCTAGCAGCGCGAGAGCCCAGTCAGAAACTGAATCTACCTGAACCTGAGAGGCTGTTGAATCAGGAAATATGCTGCAGAGATAAAGTGAAGGAGGTCCATTCATCCTGACACAAATGTGAAGATTTCTTTCATCTGTTCTGGAATAAAAATATGATTGCAATCATGTGAGGAGTTTGTTTCTTGTGGCTTTCAGTAGGTCTGCTGTTCATGTTTATGATTTAAAGCTGAACTATTTAATCATTTTGAAGTAACAGAATGAAAGTTTTCCAAAGAATCTGGATGGAAATTAAATTTAGATTTTCTCTAAAAGTCATTTGATTTGCAACATTTTTATCACATCATCCCAAACTACAGCATGAGTCTTTGGGGATTTTGTGATGGACAAACAAAAAGTAATTTAGCTTCGCCGTTTATATTTTTACAAATATAAAATCTGAAAAGTGTGGCGTGCATTTGTATTTCTTTGTAAAATAAAACATTTTATTTACCTCTGTCAGAGTTTTGTGGCATGTCTCCACTGACTTTTTCTGTCCATCCGAAATAGGAAATAGCCTGCATTTGAACTGTATTTACACGTTAAGGGAGGCAACTAATGATTATTTTAGTAACTGGCACATTTTCCCTTTTTTACACATTAAAAGATGCAAACATACCATACTTCCATTTTTAAATAAGAAAAATATTTTATTGGTCAAAATGCAAAATAATGTAGCATTCCTTTAGTGAACACTTGATTATTTGTAGCAAATGATGCATCTGCAGCTGCAAAAATACTTCTAAGACCTAATATGCTTATTTTTATTTATTTATTTTACAGTATTAGACCCAGGTGAAGCTAAAAACAAAACTGGCACTTGAGGAGTTTTGGGTAGAAAAGGTTTATAAAAAAGGAATTTTCTTTATTTTAAATGCAGAATGTAGATATTTTTAACAGTTTTGGCTAATTTCCCGCAATAAATATGCAGTTCTTTCAGCAAATTTTCCTTTTTTTGAGTCCGTAAACTCCAGTTAATGATTAATCAATGTCTAAATTAGTTGATTTTAATTATCAATTAATAATTTGTCTTTCCAAATTAAGTGAAATCTACTGAATTTAACAGGTAAACTCAGTTTTAGTTGTAGAAACATTAATTTTTGCACTTTATCTTTGAGTAAATGTGATTTCTTTTGTATTTTTAATAAATTCACAAAACTCAACTTTGCTGTGCAGGATTTTGAGGAAACATATTACTCTTATGCAATTTAGAATAAGGATTGTAGCATAAAATGTGGAGAAGGTGACATTTGCCTTTGTAGACAAGGGAAAGGAAAGAAAGACATTTGACTTTTTCCTTTCACAGCATTCTCTTCCACTTGTGAATCGCAAATAATAAGTCCTGTTGTTTGAGTATGAAAGCAGGTTTATTGATCAGTTTTTACCAACAGGCATCCCGTTACCTTTTAACCCCAAACGGTCTGCGCTGACCACATGAACTTCCCCTGACCCCGGGATGAACCCGGGGTCACACGCCGGTCAAAGACTTCACACTCAGCGCTTCAGTTCTTAATGACTTTATTAATAACATGATTTCAAAATAATAATAATAAAAAATAACATTAAAATAAAGGTTTCATCCTCGTCATGAACTTGCATCATATGGCCACATGGTGGCATCGCAATGCCAAGTTTTGTTTCGTTTCAAAAATACCAAATTGTTCTTTTTGCCGTCCAGTTCATTTGTTCTTCTAGTCGTCGCTTTGAACACAAACGCGGAACGTTCTTTTTTAAAAATTTTCCCAACCCTTCCTTGTTACCCCCAGTTATAAAACAAATCAAACCTTTATAAATACAAGCAACCCTGTCCCCTCAGTCAGACACATTATGACACAAACGACACCGGAAACAGCCGGTCCGCACATGGCGCCGCATCTCCCCTCCATCCGCTAAACAGTAACCCTCCGCCGCAGCGCCACAACACATACATGTAATATAGTCCGAGCTGCCTCTCAGAGTTACACAGCAATGGCTCTTCTGCTGCTTTCTGTCATCAGTCCCACTTCACTACATTACCCATGATCCTCAGCTCACTGGAGGAGGAGCGGAACTGAAATATTCTGGTTGTTTTAAAAGTTAAAGGCACAAAATGCACTGGATCTGAGTGGAGGCAGCTGCCTTCACTTTGCAACTCATCTGGGATGAATTTGTTCCATAAAAATAAAAAATAAAGAGCAGGTGTCCATGTTTGAAACTAAAAACTACATATGATGCAGGAAGTCAGTTTTTCTGAATCAAGTCCAGGAATGAATGTGTGGACTTCAGGTTATTTGTACTGGGAATGTGTCGCTTACTGGGATCAAGATTTTAAAAACCTACAGCTTTAAAACAGATAAAATTGTCCTTTTTCCAGGCCTACAGAGGCAGATTTTTCTGCTTGGATGTTACAGCAGCAAAAAGCACAGATTATATTTTAGCAGTCATGCCAAAGCCTCGGTGATAAACCAGTTTTTGGATTTTAAAGATTTAATTTTTGGAAAATCAGTTTTTTTCCTTGTTTTCCCACCAAAGTAATCTTTGTGTTTCAAAGTCCTTCATGTTTTACAGCTTCTGCTTAGTTGGACTTTGAATTTTAGGGATTGGCTTCTTTTTTCTTTAATTATGAGAGTAAAGTCGAAATATTAGGAGAATGAACAGGTAATTAAGAACTACGCCAAAAATTTGGTTTTGGTTTAAAGAAAATATTTCATATTTTAACATCATCAAATTCTCATCAGTAACAGGCGTCAATTTAGAAGAAAAATAAATGATCGGACTGAGTTGGTCATGTTAATCTAAAACATTAACTATTTAAAATTACTTTTTTCTATCAATTATAAGACGTTCTATTAAAATTGCCTCTTTATTCTGTTATTCTTATGACTTTATTCTCATAATTTTGAAAATTACAAAGTTTTTTGAAAATATTTCCAGTCATTTTTTTGTTTTTCAGAGAATAATTTTTTTTGCCAATCTGGGATTTGAAATCTGAAGCCATACCGCCCCACCCCAGTGTTCCCAGTCCAACTACTTGTTGCTGCGGACTGTAGGGCAGCTGGCTGAAACTCCTACCCTTCTGTATGTTGAAAACTAATTTAGCTTTAAGTTTTCCAGCTTCCGGATGTTCATGATGTAGAAACTTTCCAAACAGTAAAGCAGCAGATCTTCCCTCGATCGGCTCCAATCAGTGGGTCAAACTTGGAAAACTTAATTTTTAAACTTTTATTCCCTTTTAAATAATTCAAAATTAAGAGATCATTTAAGGCTGTGTTTTCCATTGGATTCAACATTTCCCAATCTTAATGTTTTTTTTTTTGTTTGTTTTGTTTTTTAAAGCTTTGAACTGCCATTAAGGATTTTAACTGATTTCTAGAGCTTTTAAAATAAATGTATTTTTTTTTACTTTTGCTGCTTTGATAAATTCATTTTACAGATTAATCAAATTTTCTGTTTTTGAATTTTTAACTTTTGGAAAATCTAGATTTTTTTGGGTTTCCGTTAGTTCAGCACATCTAACATCTATTTTTACTTTGAATTGAGGTCAATAAATCAATAAATAATTGTAACACAAGCATCATTTTCTATCATTTGTATATTTTTAACGGGAAGAAAAAATAAATTAAAAGCAGAAATTAAATTTTGACTAAAAAAAAAAAAAGAATCTGATATTTTTAAGCCCTACTTTAAATTTAAATTAGGACATATTTCCTTTCACATTTGTTCTTTTTCCCTTTTATAGTTTTATAGGAATCTGAAATCATTGAAAGTCTGACACAGCGTGACTTTAACCAGAAACCAAGACAGAAATC
>CAEGAG010305488.1:0-22668 GCA_903067065.1 Brachyrhaphis terrabensis
TTTGTCGTTCATTGATCGTTCAGAAACTACAGCGGCTGTAAAGATCCACAGCAAAGGTAAAATAACCCGAACAGGTGATCAACTCAAAACCACTATTACTTTTTACTCTCTATCTCTCTCTCTCTCTTTGTCGTTAAACACACCCATTGCCGTGGCAACGGCCTGAGCCCCGCGAGCTCAGCAGAAATTACGTTAAAAACATTCAGTCCATTAAGATATCAGGTTTCCAGGCTTGATATTTATTTCTCGATTATTAATAACCCTCTCCTCCGTAGTGATTGTGTAACTAATTTAAACTCCTGCTCTGCTAGTCAGTCGGTCTTTGAGTCGCTTTTTTTTTGTTAATGGAACCGAAACGCACTGAATTGCGCAACACCTTGTTGAACAATAATTACTAAGATTATCAATTTTAACACGTTTTGTTGATTTTATTATTATTTAATGAAGCTGCAAACGTTTTGGATCTTAGTGAATATTTTGATAAGCCCGTCAGAACAGGAAGTTCTGGTCTCAGCTTCCTGGTGGCGTTCAGTTTGTCACCTGCTGCCGCGATCGACTCAAAACCTTCCCGCGATCGACCGGTCGATCGCGATCGACCTTATGAGCACCCCTGGACTAGATAAAGCGCTCTACAAGTACAGACCATTTACCATTTCATCACATTAAAGTCTAAATATACTGTCATACTGCCAATGACAGTGTGTTTATTATTGTCATTGGCAGTTTTTTTTTTTTGTCAGGACTTGGCAGGATAATCTTGGCAAAACACATTCTTGTTGCCAGTGTTCTAAAAGCTCCCCATTTTTCATCTGAATCTGAACAGTTGGCATGTGGTCATGTGGTTACGAAACTTTTCTGCACACACCCTTAACACCCAGCGCAGACCACCTGAGGACACCCCTCCTGCTTTAGCATTCATCATGCGTTGTTTCCCTCTCTGTTCCTTCATTCTCAATTTTGCTTTAAAGGAAAACTGGGAAATGTTTATAAACTAACATGACATAACGTTTACAGAAACTGAACCAGGCCAGTTGAATAATTCTGGTTTGAACATATTTACAGACAAAGGTTTTTTTTTTTTTTTTAATCTTAAATGCATGTATTTTTTTTTTTGTACATGATTGGTTTAATTACTGGCTGTTCTATTAGTAAATGGCATGTTTCAGTGTCTGTATACTCCAGTTAAGGATTATTCCATTACTAAATTAGTTGACGACTATTTCAATAATCAGTCACAATTAAACCTGTTAAATATTTCAGCCCTAGTTCATACTGGTATGGTTCTGTATAATGTACTTCCATAAAGCTCTCTGACATTTTTAATTATACAAAAAAAATCACCCCGCATTGACATTTAGTGACAAAAACATTAAAGATAAGTTTTAGGTCAGACATGGGGCCAGTGGAATGTTTTGCGGAAATGTTTCACTATATGTATTCATGTAATAACATTTTGAGTTTTGATTTCAGTTCTTTTAATGAAACAGTCAGAGAGAAAGCACCATTCCTTTCTGCACACAGCCTCCTCTGCGGACAATCACAATTCAATTTTCATTCAGGAGTTTTTTTTAGCCATTTGACAATCTTTGTAAATATTTTGTGAAGAATTGTAGAAATCTATGCTATTCCTCACAGCTTCTGATAAACGCTTAAAAGTATTCAATTTGCAGATTCAAAAACCAGATAATGGAAGTTGACTAGTTGAAACAAAATATCTAGCTGTGTCTAGTGTCGAGAAGGGGAGGAAGAAGCCTCCTGTTTCATAGAGTTCAATGATGGCCAGTTTTGACGCCTTAAGCCCAATAAACACAGCATCCATTATAGCAGGGGTGCTCAATACGTCGATTGCGATCGACCGGTCGATCGTGGGAAGGTTTTGACTCAATTTTGGCAGTAAGGTGACACGCCGTCAAGACGCTGAGATCAGCACTTCTTCTGACAGGCTTATTAATATATTCACTAAGATCCTAAACGTTTGTAGCTTAATTAAAGATTAATAATAATAATAAAAATCAACAAAACGTGTTAAAATTAATAATCTTAGTAATTATTGTTCAACAAGGTGTTGCGCAATTCAGTGCGTTTCGGTTTTATTAACAAAAAAAAAAGGAAAAAGGCGACTCAAAGACCAACTGACTAGCAGAGCAAGAGTTTAAATTAGCTACTCAACCACCACTATGTTCATGAGAGGCTTATTAATAATCAAGAAATAAATATCAGGCCTGGAAACCTGATATCATAATGGGCTGAATGTTATGTCTTTAACGTAATCTCTGCTCGGCTTGCGTTGCTGTGGCGCATTACAACCGCTGTAGTTTCTGAATGTTCAATAAACGACAAACTTGGACTAATTACCTCGTTTGTTTGTGAGTATATGTCATTCACAACAAACATCAATATATTTAATTGCGTTTTAACAAAAAAATGGTTTCTACAGCAATAATTATGTGAAATTAAATTAATTATATCCCAACTTCAGACGATTTGCGTTTACCTTTACAGAGCTCTTTGGTTCCTCCTGTCAGTCTGTAGTTTCTCATATTGATATCATCAAACCAAAGTTCAGATACCTGCTGGCCTCAGGTTTGCAACCAGCTTCTGACTGAGAAACCAGTAACCTCCTCCCAGTGTCAGAATCTCACTGAGGAAGAAACTGCATTAGGTTTTCTATTACTTTATTATTTCTGCTATAACTGATGTATATTCGCATATAAAATAAGTCAATAGAGTTTAATTTACAATTTTTATGTCTTTGTGTCATGAGGTAGATGATCTAAGCCAGCTGGTGAGAGAAAAAGTAGATCTTGGTCTCAAGAAGTTTGAGACCAACCACCCTGCATTATAGCATTCGAGCCGACAGAAAACGGGGTTGGATGCTGCACTGTTATGGACCAAGCAGTAAAAGGAGAATCAGGCGCAGGTTTAAATTAAAAAACAATTGTTTATTTAACCCAAAACAGAAACTTGGGTAAATAATGAAAAGTGACAAAGTAGGGCCCATGAAAGAGGTCGAAGTAACAGAATTCAACTCAAGACTAACTCAAACAAACAGACCTACCTAAATGAGTCAAAAGTCTCTGTAGAGGGGAATTTTTCTGCCATAACCCAAGAGCACACATGTTCAGTCTGAAAGCAGGACTTTGTCTTTTGTTCTCAAAACTTGTAATGATTGTACTAAAAACTTCTCCTCGCACTCACACATAGTCTCTGTTCGGACGAAACATGGAACTACCTTTTGGCACAGACGCCTGACAACCTATTAGCCAATAAAATGAAAGTTTTGTACTGGGTGCCTTTGTTTCCTTGTAGCAAAGGAGGAAACAAAGGCTGGTGTGCCTGTGTGGCTATCGATTGTATCAACTGCACCACCCACTGGATGTAGGGAGAAACGACGTTGGCTTCCTGCTTCGTAGTACACTAAACATCCGCCAGAAGTGTACTACTGATCACTAACAGTGACTGATGTTAGGCAGGATTTCGTTCACCCAACTAAAGACAGCATAATCACGACATGATATCTATCGATCTAGATAGATCTCTCTCCCAGTAATATTTTTACATTTCCTGTCTACTTAACATTTTTTAATACAAAAACAAGGCAGGCCGCTGTAGACCGCCTCAGCACCCCAACCACCAGGCTTAGTGCGTTTTCTGGGGGGAAACCCTGGGCAAATTGTCCTTCACCTGAAGTACATCTAGTTTTTAATCTGATTATTTTTTTTAATTAGCTGACTGCACTAGTATTTACCCCGTGGTAGGAGCTCGGAAGCATACCTGTCAAGTCTCCCGTTTTGGCTGGGAGACTACAGTTTTTTACCCCTTTTCTCGCCCGTATTAGTATTTTCCTGTAAATATCACGTGTTGTCGCACTCCCCCTCTGCCTCTCAGCCCCCAAGGTCTTAGGTTTGTTTCTCAACCTCTACCCCAGATGGCAAATTTCCCGTATTCTCAAACACAAAACTTGACAGGTATGCACAGATGTACAGAAAGACAAGCATAAAGTGAAACGGTAATCCTTTTTCAAGCAACTTTGATTTTACTGTAGGAACAGCTTGTGTTAATACTGGCAAGATTTCCGCCACACACTCGCACACTGTAGATAGATCATCGAGACGAAGGCTGTATATCAGACAAAAATTATATCAGCATATGGAGTCAGACGCAAGTGGTGTCTTGCATAGAAAATAAGTATTTTAAACAAGTGTACAAGAGACAATTTAAAATCTTGCAAATGTTTTGTTTTAGTATTGTCTCCTAACTGTAAATAATTGTTTATCAGGACCAGGCCATGGTGGGTTACGAGATGGTCAAGAACGTTGGAAATGTTGCGTCTACTTACAAGTTCACACCAAAATATGTCTTGAAAGCTGGGTATAAAGTCACGGTAAGATCTGTTGTTAAAATTACTTTGAAGGTTATTTTTGTTTTGGAAGGGTAGTTTGAAACATTTGTTCAATTTACATATATTTATATTAATTTAAAGAACCCCAAAACTTTATCAAAGCATAGTATGTAATGTCAAAAAGATAAAGACTTCTAATGTTCTGCTGATCTGTGTATTTTTGGATTGAATGCATGAATTTTAGGGGTGTTTATACATTCTGTGCAGATCTGGGCGTCTGATGCTGGCGTGAGCTCCAAACCTCCTTCTGACTTAGTGTGGAAGAACCAGTCTTCCTGGGGCTCAGGAGAAGATGTTAGTATGGTGCTGATGAACCCTCAAGGAGAGGTAAAGTTTTAATTACGTACTGCCATTAAGTTGTTGCCTTGCACTACAGTGAACCCTCGCTATATCGCGGTTCACTTTTCACGGTCTCGCTGCTTCGCGGATTTGCATTGTGCATTGTGTTCTGCATTCTGACTGGCTAAACAGTCTTTTTGCTTCTTCTCTACCTCTGTGTCAATAACGTTGCGGTTTAATATGTACACGTACGTTAAACAGCTTGCCAAATTTAAGTTTGCAAACATAATCGATGATGGCATGTCGGTTTATAAGAATCTTTTTTGCCCAGAAGAAAAAAGAGCGACAACAACTTCCGATAACTATGTCCTTCTCTCGAAAAAAAACACCTGCACCGCGGGCTTTAGAAGAAAAACCGCTACAGAGCGGAGTCGGGATGCAGCGGCTCAGTCAGAAGAGCAGTGAAATACACGTGAGTCACTATTTGTCCGGCTGTACTTTGCATTTTTTATCATAATCATTTTTCATTTTCTCCCGTTCTAATCCAATAACTCGGGTCGCGGTGGGGCGGTGCGGATCTCCGCAATTTGAAGCCTTCAGTTCGTAAAAAAAAAAAAAAAGTTTATACGGTCTTTTTATTTGTTAAACAAATGCTTTGGCCTGTAAAAAAGTTTTGTTCTTTGGTTTCAATGTATTATGGAGTATTTCATTGTATAATACCGTAATTTCCAGACTATATAGCGCACCTGATTATAAGCCGCACCCAGTACGTTTTTTAAAGGAAAAACCATTTTGTATATACATAAGTCGCACGTCTGTAAGCCGCATGTGCCTACATACAGACGGTACACAGAAAGAGTTTTCAAAGTTGTATTAATATACCTTAGCTTTTCTTTCCAAACAGAGCCTGTGACGCGGCAGTAACACAGCAGCAATACGGTAGTAACACAGCACTAACAGGGCTGGTTAAAAAAAACATACCGGTAAAAGTCACTGAGAGCCGTCTTCATCTTCCTCCTGAGAACTGAGACGTGTTACGTTACATTGAACTTGCGTCTTCCTCTACATATATATTCCCCCTGTCTCACTCTTACCTTTTCTATTCGAGCGCCCCCTGGTGGCCGTTAGAAAAAATACACAAATAAGCCGCATCATTGTATAAGCCGCAGGGTTGAAAGTGTGTGACAAAAGCCGCGGCTTATAGTCCGGAAATTATGGTATAGTGCTTTCTCTAGTTAATTTGTGTCATCTTTATCTACAAAGTGTAGTTCTGGAAAAATGTGGAAACTTATCCTAAAAATGCTTGAAAAGAGAAAAAAACTGCACAGATGAATTTTTTTTTGCTAGAATCAAATGTAATTGGCACCATTGACAGTTTGGAAAAGCACTTCATATCCACTGATAAGAACAGCGGAGGACCCGTGGTGCTGTGGGCCTGTTTCTCTTTCAAAGGTCCTGGGAACCTTTGACTTTAAATAAAACTCATTTATCCAGAAAGGCCATCGTTTTTCCTGTGATTTTGTAATATTTCTGCTGCTGTATTCATTGTGTTCTGCGTTTCAGGACGGCTCACGCACAGGGCAAAGCAGAGGCAGCGGTGGGAGCCGCGCAGAAAGCCCACGAGGAGAGTCGGATGGCGAGGGTCACCGCCAAGCAGTTCTCCCCATCCTTCCAGCACCCTGGAAACGGTGGGCTCCCAGTACACACCAAAACCAGAAACGATTCCCACATAAAGACAAAGTTGCACATGTAATGTGCAGAGTGACATGAAAAAGCTAAACACTATTTTCGACCTCATACACTGCAAAAACTCAAAATCTTACCAATTAATTTAGGTTTATTTTCTACTGTAAATATCTTAGTTCACTTGAAATAAGACATAACTAACTTACAAATCACTTTTCAGGAAGATATGGACCCATTGCATGTTATTGTTTACATCCAGAAATGTTATGCATGCGCATAGTGCAGCTATGGAGGGCTTTTACTTGCCATCCGTAGCTGCACTGCTACGGTAGAATAACTCCGTTAACAACATGGAGATGTAGATGTTATTAATTTAGAGCAATGAGCAACCTCAAAGGAAAATAATGCAGAAAAAACAGTGAAGAACAACTCAAAACCACTTTTTTCTTGCTCTCTGTGTCGGCTACGCTACACGCAGACTCGTTGCCATAGCAACTGACAATAATGCCACCATATGTATCAGGATTCAACACCAAAGAACAACTCAAACATTTCCCACTCAAAGAACAGAACATTCCGTCCGTTATAGTTCTATGTTTTTAGGCTTAATGTTTATTTTGCGATTACTATTAAGTGATAGCTGTAGTAGATTAGCTACCGCTGCTATTGGCTAAGCTAACACAGCGGTGGTTGATTAGCTAATTTAAACACCTGCTCTACTGATGATCTGTCAGACTTGGTGTTTTTAGGTCGCCTTTTTAAAAAGTGTTTTTACTGAACCAAAACATACCAAATTCCACGTCACACCTACATGTTAAGGTCATCAAAGTCAAGCTAGCATAACTGATCTACTTCCCTCGCTATTTTTTTCTCAATTAAAACTTTTTCCTGACCTTATCTAGTTGTTGTAGTGTTGACAATTACTAGCAATGCACTGCATCCTTTTTTCTTTTATATAATATCATGTGTACGTTTAAGATTTAATCTGTTATGATGACAACTTAACAGCTTAAACCAATACTAGTCATAATCAACCAGCAGCTTTTTGCCGTCCAGCGGTAAGCGTGTGACATCATACTGCAAGGGGTCCATAGGAGCTTTTTTAAAGTCAATAATTCCTTAGTATTGGTGAAAAAGTTCTATTCCCATTGCCAGATTATTTCACTTTTAACTAAACTTCACATGCGAACAGACCAAACACGTGTTGATACGTTATGTGTGTCAGTTGGGGGAAGTTGATGTTAAAGGTCATCGACGGCCTCCCTCCAGCTTCGCCATTCCACGTCTGTCAGTCACACCTGTGGCGCTCCGCAGGTAGCCGTCCCATACGGAGCACGCAACATGGCGCATGGCCGTCATGACCGCCATGACCGCCATCTTTTCTGCTCTCACTTATGAGAATGTCTCTGCCAACAAGCATCAGCTCTGACATTTAGCCGCATGTTTGTTTGGACTTCTTGGACATCAACTTCCTCATGCCGCCCCACTGTTTTCTTTTGAAATATTTTCTGTACTGACTAAATTAAGAACTTAAATCATAAAGTTATTTTCTCATGGTCATTATTGCTACAAAGGTGTTGCCATATTTATCCATTCCTTTTGGTTCCGTTTCTTAATTTATTCTTAAGTTTGGTTCCTTGGTCTTTATATTATCTTTCTCTTAGATCAGTGGTCTGCAACTTGCGGCTCTGTGGACTTTTCCCAATGGTTTTAGCTCTTGGCTAAACATAATAAATAACCAGCTGGTGCATTAAAATCTAAATATAATTTTAAATTGTGGTTTTTAGCAGTTTTTATATTTTTTATTGGAATAAATGTGTTGAATTTCCACAACAGAATGACACTAAATCCCCCCATATTGTTTTAGATGTATTTTTCTTGTAATTACATTCATAACTGTGGGATTGTTTGCATGATTTCTCACAGATCGCAACATCCCGTTGACGAAAATGTATTTATCCCATTTTTTTAAATTCTAAAACCTAAAAATGAAAACAAATTTCCTTTCGTACGTATTAATAAGGTAAAAGAATGAACATGTTTTTGTATCGCCCAAATACCTGTCCTATTAGGCAAAATTCACACTTTGCTCTTTTTTGTACTTGCATTTGGATCTGGCAAAAAAAAACAAGAAAACTAGCTGTTTTATGGCCATAAGTTTATGTTTTTTGGTGTCTGAAAAACGAGCCGTTTCCAAAACCTCCAGACGAACTGGACCTGTGCCGTTACCTAGCAACATAAATGGTGCTTCAGTTTGTTTGGTCAGATGGTTTTACTGCTGTATTCGCTGCACAATGGCTACTGGAAAAGATAAGTACTTTGTTGTTGACCCACCATCCAGAAACTACTTGCTGCATTCTTGCTGGTTGTGCAGGATGCTCCACTTCTGCTTTTCAAAGATCTCAAAATAGGCAGAACAGACCAAAGTAAAATCTTGCTATCCATTTGTATCACCCATAGATCTGTCCTAACCTGTTTAAGAAAGCATAATAGGTCACCATAAACAAGTTTAAAGCCGAAGAAACATCTTGATGCTTTCCTTCTGATTGCTGAATCCGTCTCATTTTTCTCTGCAGGAATGGAAGTTCAGCGACCCAAACGTCAGGTTTCCAGTGAAGTTGAGGGTGAGGGCCTGTCGAGTAGCGCCGGCACCGCGGAAAGCCCAGATCTTTACACAAAAAGTGTTGGATCTGATGACCCCTCCAACGATGCCGTGACCCCCGACCTCAGCCCACCCTCCTCTTCACCTCCCCACACGCCGCCGCCACCTGCCCGACCGTCGCAGCGAAGCAAAAGCGCCCGATTCCACCGGCAGACCGCCGTGGACCACGGAGACCGGGGGAAGGACGGCGGGGAGAAAGGGGGAGAAAGGGGACACACGGAGATTCAAGTGCTGATGGAGGGAGGCGGCGAGGGAGGACTGAAGGCGGAGTATCCACGCGCCAACAGCTGGAGCGAGGACAGGAGGAGGGGGGTGCTGTCGAAAGGAGGCGGCGGGATCAGTGGCCGTGGAGGAAGCCGGACCAACGGACACAAACACAGCTCATCCAATCACAAATCGCGGGAGCACGGCTCGTCCAATCACAGGCAGGCCAGGGGCGACAGGTGGACGGAGTCGTCTTCGTCCGCCACTTGGACGTCTGGGCACAGGGGGACGCACGGCAGAGGGGGCCGGCTGCTGGAGCAGGACGAGGAGAAGATCAGCAACTACGAGATGGAGATGAAGCCTTTACAGCCCAGAGACTCCACTACCCACAAGCCCCATGGGCACGGGGAGGAGCGGCACGGGCACGGAGAGGGGCGCTCCCACGGCGCGCCGCGGCAGAGGCACAAGAACCGGGAAGGGAGGGACGGGGGCAAGGACTCGACACACAAGGGGGAGAAAATGGATTCGCGGCCACTACGACGAGACCTCACCCTGTCCCCGCCTCTGAAGTCCTCCCCCATCGTACCCGACCGGCAGGACCTCAGCCTCACGCCCAGCAAGGGGAACTCGGTAAGTCTGACATGCTCTGATGGTACGATATGCCTGAGAAGCGTATCATGACGTAAGCATTGCATATCAGTCGATATCGGTAATTAACGATTTTTTTAAATATCTGAAATACAGCCAAACTGGTGATGTGACTTTTCCTGTTTTGCCCATAATTTGTTCTCAAGCTGTTGGACTCATTTTCTCCTTTCAATCCATGCTGTTGATTTTTATTTTACTCATTTATGAGGAACAGTGGGAAAACCAAGCAAGCAGTTTCTGTTGCTTGATTACCTAGCAACAGGCTGTTGTTTCTTACCTGTCAGGTGATTGCTAGGTAACCAGAGAAGGACTGAGCTAGTTGATGCTACTAACCTCGCTTAGCTAGCCAGAGGTTGAGAGGTTGAGCAGATAAAGTCTTTCCTCTGCCTACATCCCCCAGAATGCTGTGCAGTTCTGGATTGAAGTTCATTGAAAGGAATCTAGTCTGTGCTTCATTTTTACCAAGGGTAGCCTGTTTCTTTCTTGTTCAATTAGTTTCAATCAAACTGTTTTTGACTTCCAAACTGATCCATACCCAGTGAATATGCATATCTTCAAGTTTCTAGAAACTGTGTTATTTAATTACTGTTCTGCAGTCAACAACGCACTGAAACTCTGATCTTTCACAGTTTATGTGTCTATGTTGTCCCTTGGCGGACAATTATAGAAATACTATTCTTACGGTGTTCTCATACTAGTAAACTCGGTTCGATTGGGGACCAAAATTGCAACATTTGTTACAGTTTCAGCTGCTGTGGTTCTCTTTCACACTGCATGATCCAAACCCTTTGAAAAATCAAGGGTCGCCTGTGGTGGCAGCGCACCAAGAACCGCTGAAGAAGACACCAAGCACAACTTCCTTCTTCACAAAATGTAAACAAAAATGGAGTGGAAATCAGACTTTAATGGTCTCTTTAGTTTTTGGCAACAGATCATGAGTCATTTCTCCTGCTAGCGCTGGAGAAATGACTCCACTTATTTTGGTTGTATTTACCCAGAATGCCTTGCGCTGTAGTTTGTTTCCTGCTTTTGTAGCAATCTCCGAGGCACTTGGCATTCATATATGCATTTGAACTTCAACTGAGTCGAGTCTGAGGTTTGTGGGTAGACCAGAGTTTGACTTACATGCTCACTCCTCCCCAACTGAACCGGACCTTCTAGACAAATGGACTGGAGTTGGATTAAAATGGACTAACCTGGACTGATGTGAATGCACCATTAAACAAGGATTCATGTTGAAATAATCAAGTTACTTATGACTCTTCCTTCATCAACTTAAAAAAGCTCTTTGAAATTTTCTCTTGTATTTGTTGACATTTTGATGGTGACCCACAAACATAAAGACAGTTGTAGGTTGTTGATGCTGTTAAATGTGTTGAATGAAGGGTGGATTCAAAAGGTGAAGAGTTTTTGGTTGATAATGGCTGCATCACCTCTCCACCAACGCGTTAAGAATTGCTTGAACTCATCTAGACAAGTTGATTTTCTCTCATCTATTTTATGTCTCAGTAAGGCTCTCCTGACTGCATGTCACTGCCCTGAACACAATGTTTCACTGACATTTGTGGATGTGGTTTTGTTTGTTTTTTTGGCATAATCTGTGGGATTTATTTAACAGCTGGTCTCCAAATTTCTCTTTCTGCATGAGCAGGTTTCATGGTAACCGAAACAGAAATGTGTTTTTCCATGAAATAAGGATAAATAAAACCAAACTAGTGATTACCTTCTAGCTGTAAGCTGCTATAATAACCTCTGTCTGTGTGGTTTGTCTTTGCTGGCTGCTTGTTCAGAGGTTAGGTAATGTTTCAAACCCATTTGGACCATTACCCTTAACTTTTCAAAACTGACAACCAAACATTCGCACCCACTTCACACCAAGAGGAGGCAGCCATGTGGAGTTAGGAGGTGTCACTTGTGGCAACAACCCAAAGCAACAGTTTCAGGGTCTCCCTGGAGAGAGTGTCAGAAAATGTGTGCTGTTATCCCTGCTTTTAAATGCTGACAGAAACATTAACCCATACTGATTTCTCACTTTCCAGCTGCTCAGATCCATTTCAGCTACATTCTGCAAATGGACAAGATTGTAACTCGAAACCTTGGAGTTTTCTGAACGCCACAGACGCATTTAGGGGCTTAGTCATGTTTGGTTTCTTCAAAGGAGGAGGGAAATCTGGGTTAATGTTTATAAGTATGATGTACAACACCTGCACCAGGATAATATCAGATATCGATCAGACCCTCTTTCACTCTAAATTATTGTTGCACTGACTGCAGTTTTCTGCAAAAACCTGACCTGCCAAACGCTGTCAGATGTTTTTCTTATTTTATTGAAAAATATACCTTTGGATTAACAGTACAGACTGGTTTTTACTAACCAGGAGGTAGTGCTCTGAAATGTAAATGAGAATTTCTGTTCAAACTTTAAAACAAAAAAATCAGTTTCTGTAGTCTTTCATTCACCAACAGGTCAGACTGCAGACCTGTTTAAAGGTTCTTACCAAAAATAAAGTACGGAGAGGTATTGTGCTTTTTCAAGATCAGAAGGTCTGAGGTCTTTTGAGGACATTCAAAAAAACAACTTAAACCTCCAAACAGTGTGATGAGTTTTAGTTTTGCTTGTAGTTCAAAAAGAAAATGCACAGATACAGCAGCTTTGTGTCAGTTTAAATGTGAAACCAGTCTAAAACAAATACCCTGCAAAAAGTCAAACATTACAGAAAAAAATAAAGTACAGCATGTGTAACATTTCCAAAAGTCAGTTTGTAATAAGCATCACAGACTTATTGTAAGTTGGCAGTTTTTTCTTGTTTCACATGACCGTAGATTTCCACCTCTTGTTGTTTAATTCCTTTGGATGTTGACCTCCAAAACATTTCATGTAGATCTTCTTGTGTTTCTATAGATTTTATTGACAAAATAATATTTTTGAAACACATTTTTGTTGTATATTTCAAACTCTTCTTTGAAGCTTCCCAATGAGCAGCTAACAGCAGTTAGCAGTTGTAAAATTAAACGCAGCTAAAACTCACAACATTAATAATTAAATTAGTTAAGAACATACACAAACCATGGAAAATTTACACATGTAACCCTGTATAAATTGAAATTTGTCTAAAACTTATGTTTACATATAATACTAAATAAATTTATAATGCTAATATAGGCCACAAGGGGAGGAGCTGACAGTGTAACAGAGATCTTCTGATTTTGGCAAATTAATTTGGCAAATAAATAACCCAATTTTTACAATGTTAACATCTATAATGATTTAAAAAATTATATTTTCATCTTTGCAAAGCCTATAATCTTCTGTCTACAGTTTCTCTATATTTGGTTAAAATTTAAGTGTCCTCTATATACTAAAAGCTAAATAAAATATCATGGAATAATAGATAATAAATCAAATCTGACCTGTTTAACTTTTCAGGCTCAGGGTGATTGAGAACATTCCTAGCATTGATCATTGCTGCTTTACATTGCACTGCTATTTATATCTGCATGGCTTAATAACCGTACAGCAGCTGTATGATGCATTTGTCAAATTTGTCGTGTCACTGCCACACATTGATTTGACTAAAAGGATTTGTTACCCGCTGTCATGAGAATACATCCCGTCCACCGTGACATAACACAGTGTTATCCCTCATATTAAGATAATCCTGCAGGACAAGTGCAAGGTTTACCCTTGGAAAAAAAATTATTTTGGTTCTCTGAACAAGCAGAAGGGATTACTGTTGTAATGTGATTTTATTCATTTTTTATTTTGGCGGGTTATGTCTTAACTCGAGCTGGTGACTCGCTAATCCCTGCTGATAATGCGGCTTTAGCATTAGCTAATGAAAGCAACAGGAAAATTCAAGTGGAAAAAGTGGAGTTTCTCCATCCCTCTGCTGACTCGCCCCAGTTTGTCCGCAGCAGTTTGATGACACTGAGGAACAGAAGCCGCTACCTGCTGTAGGAAGGCAGACGTACACAGTACACAGATGCATGCTCAGAGAACAACCCCAAGATGCACCTTAGTAACAGAGGAATGAAAAAGTAGCCCATTGCTCTCAGAGAGGTGTCTTATTGGTTAACCGGCACTCAGTTGCTAGGGAACAGCGTATGCATCGCTTCGGCTGCAGCCAATCAAACGATGGGGAGTTGGAGTTGGTGTGTGTGTGTGTGTGTGTGTGTCTGCATCAGCAGAGAGGCGAGTGAGATCGGTGTTAAACAGGTTCCCAGTACATACAAATACTACCATAAATACACAACGAGCGCCATGGGACCAGAGCTACACCCGTCTCCAGTCAGTCGCTGAGTAAACATGACTGTCCTACTGTTGGTGCAAAAAACCAGAAGCTTGTTTGTTTTTTTTTTTTGTTTTTTTTTCATTTCATTCAGTGTGGCATGAAAAGCTTTGAAGGTAAACACCTCTGAGTCCGTCGTGCGTCCCACTGGCACATATTTACATGAAGACGATTCCCCAGACTGGTGAGGCTTTTCACCCTCCGCAGCAATTAAAACGACACCAACAGAGAGGGAAAAGAAAAAAATGCAGTGAGATAGAAACACATTGCAGATTTCCATCCTCCATCTGATCAAACTCTCCCCATAAAAGCCAGGTGATTTAACAAAAAATCTCTCTTGAAAGCATGTGTGACGGATCATCTTTTATAAACAGGTGTGTGCTGACATGGTCTGAGCTGTGATCGTGGTCAGCTGCTGCGTTTCGGCTGCTCTGCAGTTTATCTGGGCGGGCCGCAGCGAGGAAGCGATGCAGTTTACACATCACGCTGGTAAAATGGATCTCTGTGATGGGAAGATACAGCGTTTCAATGAGAGCAATTAGCACTATTAGCTTAGCTCTGAATTAAATGAAGTTGGTTTCATGCAGATCATCAGATTATTATTACTTCACTGAAGAATTAAAGGGACAGTGTTATGTAAAATCTGCTTTTTTGGGATTTACGTCATGATATACTCGATGTTGTTCGATCTTCAGACGCAGAAGTGTTGCCTCGATTCTTTAATGCATGTTTTAGAAGTCCTTTAATCTCCATGGCAACCATTTCAGCTGTGTAAAAGCCTGGTTGGACCTAGCTCCGCCTTCGAGGCAAAGCTCCTCCTCAGAGCCTCAGTCCTAAGGAGGTTTCACCTCAGAGCAGACCTCCCCGCACAGCTCCTTCAGACTAGCCAGCAGCAATTAGCAAACACCTGGTGGAACTGTGCATCTGCTGAATTCATTATAGGACTGCTGTACTTCTCAGTGTAATGCTGGTAAAAACATTTCTTTTTAAACTTTTTTTCTTTGTTACAAACATATTATATAAAATCAATGTTTTACTATTTAATATAAGAGAATAGTAAAACATTTCTGCTCCTTACAGGAAATGGTGTCATGTTGGCTTGCTTCAAAATTTAGATTTTGCAAGTTATTTATTTATATTTCTATCTATACTTTTAAGATTTATGTAGCTGTTTAAATATGCCACCCTAGTTCTTTCTTTCTTTCTTTCTTTCTTTCTTTCTTTCTTTCTTTCTTTCTTTCTTTCTTTCTTTCTTTCTTTCTTTCTTCTTTTATCTGTTTTGATGCAGAGAAGAAAATAACGATTTCAGCTCATCTGTCTCTCTTTTACAGTTCTTTGCGTTGCAGGAATCTGCATCTTATTAGCAAAACTAACATTTCCTAAAATGCTGAAATATTTGATATATACCGGTAATATAGTATAATATACAGATTTTTTTGTGAATGATTATGCTTTTGCACAAATTAGAAGCTAACCAACAAACCCGTCATAAAATAATGCAGAGCAGTAAGCGAGGAGCAGAGAGTGTGAGCATAAAACCAGATCAGATCTGCGTCCAGCCTCTGCTGTGGTAATCATCTCTGACACAGATCTGTGATAAGCCTAACACCCCGGTGATCAGCAGAAACCTCGTCGGCAGCCACTCTGGACGGGACGGATCCATCTACAACCGTGTGGCACCAAGTCCCATTTCCCATCTCCCTCTGCAGCCATCATTACAACTATTACAGCTTTAATTAAAACAACAGGTCCTCTGCAGATAAATCCTTTCCTTTTTAAGACCAAAATGTATTTAAAACAGTCAGGAATAAGTAGGACGGAGGACTCCGGTGTTCATATTTACCCAAAGTAGACAGGTGGTTGGAAAGAACGGCCTTCACCTCGACGACCCGGGCTGTCAGCAAGCATCTGCTCAGACACCGCTTCACAAAACAACCCCGTTAGTACAGGACAATGTTTATCTTAACATGCAAAATGCACCTTTTTTGGTTCCTACTTTGGTGAACATTGAAGCTCCAAGATGAGATAAGAAGCAGAGAGCAGTGCAGTTTATATTTTATAAGACGGATGCATGATAATTATCGACCTGATAAGAAATTATGATGTCATTCTTATCGGCCAGATTTATGAATAACATGTTTGGTGTTTTTTTTATTATTATTATTATTATTATTATTATTATTATTATTATTTTAAGTTGAAGTGGTGTTGGTATAACATGAGAAAACAACTTTTTACTGGAAATTAATTATTTTAAAATTCCTTCATCTCATGTCAAAAAAACAACTCAGTCATAGTTTAAAAAATAAAACATCAATCACCGCAGGGTGTTAAAAGAAAACAACAGAAATAATAAAAACATAAAGGGTCAGAAGGACTCCAACACCGTGTGATTGCAGCACAGCTTGGCAGCAAACAGAGAACGGCCCTTTAAGGTTTTGTAGCTACCGTGACTAACTGCCATGGCGGTTGCTATGGAGTTGCTATGACAACAATAGTATAAGTACATCTTAACTATTGCTCAATGTCAATTTTTGAGTACTATAATACTAATATAAATATCAGCGATATTTATTAGTACTTTCTGCCAAACTAGCTAAATTAACTTTGCTAATGTGGCTTTTATCTGCTAGCTAAGACGGACATGTAGCCTACATGTTTACTACATGTACATACTCTGCAAGTCACAGCAATTTTTGTTCATATATCTTTCTCTTGCACATTGGTCAAGAGTGTCAATTTACTTTCTTTTTGTTGGTCTAAAACATGGTTCATCTGTGCTTTGTGCTATGCTTGCCTACCAAGATGGCGCAGATTACTTTTGGTACAGAATTGTGAGACCTATGTATATGCTGGGTTTGTGTAACAAATGTTAAAAGAATGTCCAGCAAGGAGAAAAACTGTGCATTTAATATGTCAAACCCAACCATCACTTTGAGGATGCTGACGATGCTAAAGACAGTAGCAACAAGCTAGCCTTCTCAAATCCATTGGCGAAGCTGTTCAAGTAACATGAAAATCTGCCTGAAGATACAAGGGCTGAAGCGATTAAAGATCGAACGTCCAACTCTCCACCCTCGTTGAAGCTAAATAAAGCTAAATATTTAGCTGCAAACTTTGCTCTAAGCTAAATATTTAGTTCAGAGGTGTCCAAAGTGTGGCCCAGGGACCATTTGCAGCCCTCTGAAGGATTTTGTGAGGCCTCAGACCTCAATGCTAGTGATCCAGATGGACACTTTTTCATAGAGCAAGATTATTTACAGATAAATAACGTGTTAAAAAAAAATATGAGGTACAAAAAATATATTTCCATTTATCAACATCTTTGCATTCATCTTAGTTTTGAAGTAACTAGAACCACAAAAATCGACTAACTTTTACTCAAACGCTCAACTCAAATAAAAAAATCAACCCCAAAACGTCAGAAACTGTGGGCCTGTCCTATGATAATGCAGTCATGGTAAACCTTTTTTAGGTTTTCAAACTTTTAAATCTACAACGATTTAAAAGTTTACTTTAATTCATTATTCAGTCGATAAACTAAAAAAAAAAAACGCAGTTTGTTTTAAAAAAAATTTGCAGGCCCTGAAGTTCTTTTGACTTCATGATTTTGGCCCTTAAAGCAAAATGTTTGGACACCATTGATGTAATTTGAAAACTAAATATTTAATTTGAAACTGTGAGATGTATGAATGAATATCAGTTAAAATATGACTTTAAAAGGTGAAGCTCCATTTTTTTCTTATGACTAAATAACCCAAATTACTGCGATGAGTTTTTAAGTGTGTAACTTCACAAACAGCACCACATATTCATACAAACATTTGTTGGGACTTGTGCATCTTTTGACAAAATTCCCAATATAAATCCTCACAGTTGTGAGCAAAGGAACAGTCTAAATAAAAAACAAAAACCCCAAAATAAATTCATCGTTCATGTTGGTGTTGAGTGGATGCAACCTGCTGACCGCAAATGAAAACAGCCTGTAAGTGTGCGAGCTTCGCCTGTGCACGTCCTTAATACTGACACCTTCTCCTTTCTCTCTTTTCTCTCTCCCACGCAGGCCTACAGCTCCATCCTGGTTGCCATGGTGATTCTGCTCAACATCGGAGTGGCTATTTTGTTTATCCACTTTTTTATTTAAAGGCGGCGATGCTTTCAGAGTCAACTTACCTATGCCAGAAACACGATGAAAACCACGAGTATTACAGCAAATCTGCTGCCCCTCCGTGCGTCCCGGCCGACGGAAGACCCGGACCGAGGACTGGAGAGGGGGAACCGAGGCCAAGCCGGGTCCGGTCCGGTCCGGGTGGAGGAAGAGCTGAGGCCAAAGAATAGGACAGCAGGTTGGTCCAGGGAGGAACCTGGACTTGTGTGACCCAAATGGGCTGACTTGAACACGCAGACAGGACTGACGGACTTTTTCATTGTCAAATCATAGTTTTCGACAGATTTGTAACTTCAGATTTATTTATTGACTTTTTTTTTCTTCCCATGTGCAATACGTTGATGGTTGTATTGTTTATTTTTGCAACCCACCCTCTTCTCTCTGAAACCCCTGCCTTCTACTTCCTCCGCCTCCCCAGCGGCTGTTACTGATGGTACAGGCGGTGAAACCCGGGCGCCGAGTTCTCATTTCACCTCGCTTTTCATGCACGTGTGTGTGGGGGTGGGTGGGTGTGTGTGTGCGTGCATGGGTGGGTGTGTGTGTGTGGGTGTGTGTGTTCTCCAGTTGCATCCAGAAGTGGGCAGAATAGCACTACTTATTTATACATATTTTTACTCGAGTAAAAGTAAAAAGTATTCATTCAAGAAATTACTCAACAGGAAAAGTCTACTCAAGTACTGAGCAACTGATCAAATTATCAATCATTTAATGTTTAAAAAATACATAATCAGATGGACCAAAATATAAAGTTAAGTGGAAATTTTGGTATTTTAAGGACAACAAATGACAAAAATTCATATAAGTGGCAAAAACTAAAATCAGGCTAAATATATATATTTTTTCCAAATCAGTTTCTTTCAAGTAAAAAAAACTTCTGATTTTTTTTTTCCTAAAACTGCAGGTGTGTGTCTGTCTGGTGAAGTTTTGGCTAAAATATGTTTGATTTTCATTCAGTGGGTAGAAAATCCAGAAATTTTAGTCAAGTAAAAGCAGCGAAACTTCGTAATAAAACTACTCAAGTAAAAGTGAAAAGTACAGCGTAGGAAAAATGTTTCTAAAGGTAATGTTTTTCAGTTTCTCAAGAAAATGTAACTAGTTACTACCGAACTCTTTGCATATCTGAATGTTATGAATATTATCAAGCAATTATCAATATTACAAGGTAACAAAATAATACTTTCTGCTCTCCTGCTAAAGCGTCAGTGAAAGGACGCAGTAGGGTTGCCAAATGTCCCGTAATTTCAGCCAAATCCAAGTTTTGTACGGGACGCTCTGCTTTTACTACAGCCTCCAATTCGTATTTCCAAACACTAGATGGCGCTCCTCTCCTTACTTACCTAGACCTAGACAAAAATGTAATGTCGAAGTAGAAAACGTCGTGCAAATGTGCTTTGACTGCTAACGATTCTTGTGGTCAGAAATGACAACTAATTTTATTTTATTTCTTTTTTTACAAATCTACAAAGAACAGGAGACTTTGCAACTGCAAAAAGTAATGGGAACAAAAGAATTAGTGGTAAACCTGTCAGTGATTAAAGCTTTTTGCAGTTTGCCGTCAGGAGTTTTCAATTGGGCATGGAGGTGAAAACGATTAATCTCAGCGGTTTACATAAAACTTAATGATAAGTAATGTGCTTTTAACCAACAGTGCAGGTTGTTATTGCATTAGTTTTTAATTGTATTTACACTTTGTTGGAAGATGCAGTCATTAAAAATCCTTCTGCTTACTGAGGACATAATCAGAATAAAACGTAAGAAAATCAATAATAATAATTATTTAGTAAGAAATATTGTGTGATGACGTCATAATCGACACATTAGGTCATTAAGCCTCACACCTGATGTATCTGTTCTTTGAGTTGAATATTTGAAATTAAAAATCCTTAGCAACATTTGGATGAGCAATGCTAAAAGTATTAGCATTTCCTCCATCATCCGGGGGAGTTAGCTAAACAGCTAGCTAACACTTGAGTTGGAAATAACCCAGTCTTTGTTTTGTCGCTAAATTCACAAATCGCTTCCAACTATTTCTTTATTTTTTATTTTATTTTTATTTTTTTACCAGAAGAGCATCCTAAAATTACAAGAAAGTTATTTAAAAAGCTTGGATATATTTATTAAAGCCTGACAAGATCAGCTCAGCAAGTCTGTGGTTCTTTCCTCGGAACAGACTCAGTCGTTTCCTCAATCGTTTCAAAGGACTGCTATTGATAATTTGGTGATGAAGTGTTAAAAGACAAAGTATTTCCTTATCTATAAAACCAACACCAGAGTAGAACTTAAGATTCTCAACGTCCCTCATTTTAAGTTTTTGTTAGTTTTCGTGTAGCAGTTAAGATAAAATTGCAACATTATCCTGGTATTGTGTTGACTTCGTTTTCTTTCAACTTTATTTTTGTGTTCCTAAAACTTTATTCTGTTAATATTATGACTTTATTCTTGTGGTGCTAATTCCTATGGCACTAATATTCAACCATTTGACCTGAATTCAAAGTGTAAATAAATAAACAGTAAACGCGCATTTCAAACAAGATGGCCGCTCTGACACCACCCTCAACTATGTAAACACAAAGAGTGGTGAAAAAAAAATCCATGTTTTCAAAAAGAATTAAGTGTTAAAAAAAAAAGCACTCAGTAACAACAAACAAAGTTGAGTCCCAAGTTAAACAGTAACTTAATTGTAATTAAACGGCCAGTGATAGTATGACTACTCGATTTGTTTGGACTAGGACACCCACAGTGTAATGAAGGACCGTTGGATTCTCCTGCAGCTGTCTGACATTTTACCCATCAGAGATCTCCATCTGCACCAAATTACTTGTTTTCACTGCTTGTAAAATCTTTAAGTGCATCCAATGCAACATTTCTGTTCCTCACTGCAAAACTATTGACAGCATCTGTTTTTATTTAACTGCATATGTTTCCATTCTTCTTGCACACCGTGTTTGATACCATCAGTAACAGCGTCCAGGGGGGCGAGAGGACTTTGAAGGTTTCTTTTCTCTTCTTTTTTTAAATTGTTTTTAATAGTCCAACAGCATTTCTTAAACTTGGGATTGGAGCAGAAACTAAAGGCTGTGGGTTCACTTCTGGTGTTTCTCCAACTTATTCCAACTACAGCTGAGTCGGATGTGCCTGCAGCCTGAGAGGCAGTACAATAGATTTAAATTTTATTCTGGGTCCCAGGAAGAATTTCAGAGGCTCTGCTGAATGCCGTCAGCCTGGTGACGATGCCCTGCGCCACTGTTTTAGTCTGCAGCATGCCACAGCATGCCAAGCTCTTTCTATATAGGTTTGAATCTCCTCTTTCTTTCTTCTTTCTTTCTTTCCTTCTTTCTTTCTGGGAAATACTCTGTTTTTGTTTTTCAGTTGTGTGGAGAAAATAATGAAAGTGTTTCAAAGAAAACATTTTGCCTCCCGTGTGTTTTTATATGTACATATGTGTGTATGATTTGGTTCTGCTGTGTGTGTATTTGTGCAGTTTTTCGGCATCCCTGATGCAATGTAGGAGTGGGCCCGGTTGGGAAGGGAGAGTGGGGTTTCTATAGCAACCGTAACTGAGTTTTGCTCGTCAAGACAAGGGGGCGGGGTTAGCTGGCTGTGGGCGTGGCTTGTTTTGTGTTCAATGACGACTGAAGACGAAAGGTGATCTTATGAAGATTTTTTTTTCCTTTTATAGAAAGGTAAATGTGAGGGGAAAAATATAAATTTATGTTGTAGATCTGATCAATAACGTTATATTTTAAATGTATTATTTTGTAGTCTTATGTTTATTTTTCTGAGAATGTAAATCATCTTTTAGCAGCAGGTGTTTTTGATTAGGTTTCATGTAGACACCTGGCGCCATCTTCTGGACATAGATGTGAACCACAACATTTTAAATGAACAATGCATTTATTATTGTTAATAATCTGATTAATATTCCGTTTTAGGTAAAGCTAAAAATATAAAACCTCTAAACCTCCAGTTTAGAGGTCAGAAGGAGCTCAGGTATGGAGCTGGATGTAGACAGAGTGGGACTTTGTCTGCTGTAGTTTGGATGTTATTCCAAACTCCAACAAATTCTTCACCAAAACCATTAAGTTTTGGTGAAGAAAAAAGCTGAGTCAGATGGTAAAACCTTTAGTTATGGTTCTGCCAGAGAAATGGATCCTGGAGGCCTTCGACCAGAATCAAGTTGTTCTGTCTGGGAGCCTCGGCTTCAGTCCTCCTGAAAAGAGTCGAGCCACAGGTCCTCTGTAGGTTGGTCAAGTGATGGATGGATGGATGGATGGATGGATGGATGGATGGATGGATGGATGGATGGATGGATGGATGGATGGATGGATGG
>CAEGAG010305519.1:0-18823 GCA_903067065.1 Brachyrhaphis terrabensis
ATTCTCTCTGCATATAAATCTATAAATAGTTTGGTTTCTGTCAGTTCTCTAAAGATACAAGAGAAACCTAAGCGAATTTCTCTTTTATATTGACCAATAATTTAATGTTACTTAATTGTCGCTGTAGGAGCCATGGTTTAAAATGTAACAGACTTTGGCTCTTTATGCTTTATGGAATATTTCATCCTATTTGATGACTGCTCTGAATATTGCCACGTTCAATCATGCAATTGGTCCCAGGGGGAAAATGTAGGAAAACGGGTGATTGTGTTATTTTTCCCAGCCTGTCAGCCTAACGTCACACATAGACACGTTGCCATGGCAACCAATAACAACGGCCCCGTGAGCGCAGAGCAAAGATTAGTTCAAGTGCATCGGGAATTAACACTAAAAAAACCACAAAACATTTCACAAAAAAGTACGTAAACACACCGAAGTGATCGCCTGAACACTATCGGTGGTTTATTAGCTAACTTGTGTAGTTCACGTTATTTTGTGTTCATTAAACCGAAATACTCCGAACTGCACAGCAAGGGTACATGTTGATAAAAGTTAAGCTAGCATAGCTAACCTACTTTCTTATATACATTTTCATATAAAGCATTTAACTGACCTCTGAAGTGATTCCCCTTGAACCTTCTTATCTTGGCGTCGTAGCGTTTTCAATTGATATAAAAACTTTGCGTCCCCTTTTCAGATTTTAAAAAGCATTATCTGTTAATGCTTTGAATGCAGCGTGCAGCTGCTGCAGAGTTACTGTCCGCACATGGATGCAGGCACATAAAGAAAAAGAAAGGAGCAGGAAATATTGGTGGGGACATGTCCACACCAGTCCTTCAGGAAGTTACGCCTATATAATAATATGTTCTATGATATGAAATGTATTTTTTTTCCCCTCCAATGAAGGACTGTGCTTCTTTGTACAACAAAGTTTTTTTGCTGATTCTTGATAAACATTTGGATCGTCAGACACACCTGCCCCACTAACAGCTGCAGCACAAAACTACAAATTCCTAATTGGATGGTTGGACCGTACAGAGTGAGAACAGAGGAGATGCTTCACCCCCCTCCCATCTGGAGGGAGAGCCTCCATGTGATCGCTTCCTCTCCGCACCGTCTCTCTCCCTCTGCCGAGGCTTTGACGTCAGACGTGCTCCTGGGCGGTTGCTATGGCAACATATTTCCCCGCTCCCCCTTTTTTTTTTCTCCTCATCCCTCCCTCTCCTTCTCCGAGCTCTGGTAAGGCTTAGAATGGTACGGCCAGCATCTTGCAGCACAATGGTTGCAAGGTGGTGAGCTGGGAGGGAAGAGTGATTCAGCATCAGCAAACCTCAGTTTCCGTCCATTCCTGCTTTTTTTTTTTTTTTTTTTAGTTGGTTTTCTTTCTTCATCGCTCCTTCGTCTTTAAGAAAAGAAAAAAAATAAATAACAACAACAAAAAAACGCCTTTTGCTCATCCGCATGAACGTGTTTATTACGCCTCCAGCGATGGTCACTGCAATGTTTCTCGTCGGGATGTTTTGAAAGGGACTGGCTCCGGACTGGGATCGTCATCAGCTGGCACGGAATGGTAAGGCCGCTGCAAATTGTGAATTTCTCCCACCCCTCCACCCCCATCACCACCGCACTATAGTTGCCAGGAAGGTGGAGTGATGAATATTGATTGCAAATTGAAGGTTAATGAAGTCCACTGTAGCGGTGTCTTGGTGAGGGGATTTAATAATAAGCAGAAATCCACCCATAGACATGTTTTACAAGCGTCTCTATGGAAATGCCTAAAACATCACAGAGCTCCTTCATTGGCTGGACTCTACTTGCAAACAAAGAAGGGAAAAAAAAGGAGCATCACCTAATGGGGTAAAATTTCTCCTTTTAAGAAGCAGACAAAATACTGCAGTTAGTCATAATCTATAGGTATATAACTCAAAACCTTTTACAAAATTGTAATATTTGAACATAAAGGGTACAATTTGCATTTTTGATTAGGCACCAATGGACGTTGGATGACTAATCTTCTTCATAACACAAGTCTAAGTACTGTAGGCCATCATGCAGGGCTTGCTTATCTCTCCTCCCCCTCAGAAGTCAGCTGCGCACCTTGTGCATTATGCAGAGCATCACTACTTCTCCAGGATGCCGGACCAGCTTTGGACCTTTCATAAGTCTGAGAAAACTGTAGATAGTACAAGTGTGGTGCTTTCAGTCAAACAGTTGGGTTAAAAGGAAAAAGATTGATCTGGGACATTTTTATTTCGATATTCTCCTTCTTTGCTGCGGTTTGGATGCTGCAGCTGTTACTGTTTGTGGTTTATATGAATTTCTTTGGCCTTGTTATGAAAACTTAAGATGTAAAATGGATAGGATGTTTTTTAGCCATAGTCTTGTGTTGTGTTCTATATAGTGTTGTGTGAATTACCTTTGTTTGGGGAATTTTATTGCACATCTCTGGGGCACTGCAAAGGCACCTTATTACACTCAAAAACCATTTGATCTAGTACACTGATTGCACATGTGTACAGAAATAGAATGTATTATTGCAGCTACATCATTAAACCTGCTCTTAAATTGTTATTGTTTGGGGAAAGATTCTTATTGTGCTCATTACTGGAGGCTTGCTGGGATATTGATAAAGATTTAAAGGTGTCATAACAAACTGTCTGCATTAAAAACAGATAAGAGCGGGTTTTTAGCGCCATGACCTTGGCTTCTGAATTATTCAGAAGGCAGGCTTGGGAAAGAGCTGCAGGGAACTGATCTTGATTCGCCAAAGCTTTACATGGTTTGTTTCTGCAGTAGCTGACGAGAATGACATCTGTCTGCCATTTTTGTGCTAGGCCTACTTAAAGTCTATGAAGAAAAGTGCTTTCCAAATATTGGAAACTAACTATTTCTTGTGAATATAAATTGTTCTTGCACTATAGAGTTATTATTAGTTGTTTTTTTTTAAAGTAAAGTTGCCTCTGCAGGTCTGCACAAACTGGCAATTAAAGGCATTGATTTCTGAAGAGGTAGCTTGTTTATGCAATGCAGAATCGTTAATGGAAACAGCCACAAGCAAAGGAATGTTATGCTCTGCTATAAAACTTGTGTTTCATTTCCATTTTGTTCTGGTGATTTAGGAACACCAGAATGCCCATCCTTAGTTATAGAATGATATTAGGTGATAGTAGCAAAATAAACAATATTCATCTGTAGCTTCATTCAGCCATGTGCTGAAATATACAGTAACATTTGTACAACTTATAATAATCCATGGTAATTATCTGTCTTTGCAAATAGCAGATTTGGATAATTTCCTGAAAACTTTGCATCATACCCTTTTCCATTTATTATGTTTTTTTTATTGAACCAGTTGTTTTGTACATATAACAGATTAAAAACAGATCAAAAAAGTCTGTGATTACTGAGAAATATTATTTACTGAAGCTATAAGACCCTGGTTCCTTACTTTAAATCTCATCAAAGTGAGAATGTAGCATTCCTAAGGCGAGTAGAAACTAACGTGTGGACAATAATGTGACAAGGCAGGCAGGTAGGTCCTTTTTGAACCTGAAAAGTGAGGTTTGAAAAGATCACAACTGCAAATATGCATGTCATGGAGCCAAGAGGAGAATATAGAACATTACTTTTAAATGTTTATTATGAAAGGCATTGCAAAGTTTCCCCAAATTTGGTAGAAAAAGTCAAGTTCAAAAAGATAAAGATTAGGAAAAAAAATGCTCTCCCAAACCCCAAACAACATAAGATTACATCTAAGAGCAACTAAAAAACTATAAGTCAAGATCAAAAACATTTTTTTCCTACAGCACCATGCACCTCGTCTTCATTGGATGAGTTGCATTGAAATTAAACATTGTTGTGCTTTGGTACAATAACAATAAAAGCATTCTGATTCTGATGTATTGAAGTTATACATTTCTATTAGAAATATTGCAAATAGTCAATATTTTACAATATTTTATAATGTATCAGTATCAATATTTAGAAAATATATTTTAAAATCATTCAAGGAAGATTGATTTTCAATGTTTTTAATTTTCTCACCATTTCTAAGTTGAGTATATATTGCCACAGTTAGCAAAAATGTGTTTATCTACCTGCCAGTTTCGTTGATTGATTGACTTTGCAGTAATCCTTCATACAATTATTGGGCGACAGTGGAGAGGAGCCACTCCTTTATAACAGGAAGAAAGCCTCAGCAGAACCAGGTTTAGTAGGAGACCGCATCTAAGACAACCAACTGTTGGTTGGGAGGACAGAGCAGGCAACCAGAAAGCATAAAATTGTTGGTCTAGGAGTATTTTTTATTTGGAAGATGACGTATATACACAATTGGATCTATGATGTTTACTGAGGAAATTAATAAATCAATATATTTCTATACAATCTTACTTTCCAAAGACTTAAATATTAAACTTTGCATGAGAGTTAGTTTATCTTTCTACATCTCTGTAGATAGAAACATAAAAAAAGACAGAGAGACATGCCAGTGGAGTGAAATGCACAGTTACATAAAAAGATCTGGTCTGCCAAATATGCAGCTTTATTTTTTGTCATGTATTTGTGTGATTTTACAGGTGGTTGAATGCAACACTTAAAAGCCATGTCAGATTTTGTTCCAATCCTCCAAGGGCACATCTGCAGAGAGAATTACGAGTCGCCAAAGGTCACAGATTGTAGCAGCTCAGGGCCCATTGGATGGATTTTAGAGGAGGGGCATTAAATCCAGACAAATGACAGCGCTAGAAAACAACAACATACTACTAAATGTTCTCTCAGCCTTTCATATTTCTTATTGGTATACAGTGTCTTATGCAAGATGTTGACAGATATTTGACACTTTGTTTTAAGGATATATGTTGGATTTCGGCAGCCAGAGCTCAAATTGTAAATAAAATGCAGACTCAATAACTGCTGGTTTTATTTAGGGAAGTAGTTGTTGTTTCTGTTTAATTCAAAATCTAAATATATTTTGAATTTTCTCAAATAAAGTAATTTTTTTGTCCTCTTTTTAAAAATCTGTTTAGATCATTATTTTTCTGACCATAACAGTTTTTCTCTTTTCCTCAAAATCTGACATGCCAATTCCATTTTTGATTGATTTATATTTTTCTTTCTTAAGGCAAGGACAGAAAAAAAAAAAAAAAAGAGACACGTGTGCTGCAGGGTTTTAGACAGAAATAGTACTTTTGGAATCCAATAGAAAAGGAATGGTTTACAGGCTTATCCCCTTTTAGTAAGCAACTTAGTTTTTTTTTAAATTTTTTATTAAACTCATGTTAGGTAATGCATTTCTGGACAGAAAATGATGAGAGCTCTTAGATCCTTTATAATGAATTTTGGTATATCACAGTAGAGACCAGAAGGAATGAAAAGGCATTTTTGAAGCTCTAACAAAACAAATCAATAGACGCCAGTAAATATTCAGGGTTTCTCTGTCTGTAGATGTGCTCTGGAGTCCTGCCGCTGACTTGTTTTCCTGCAGCTATAGAAGTGCTTAACTTCCCTTCCCTTCCCCTCCCCTGAGCCCAAATAAGAGGCAGTGCCACGCTTGGCTCGGGCTGCACAGTCTCAACAGCGAGGCAGAGCTGCATACTGCAGAAGAAGCGAGGCTGAGGCTGCTGAACCAAGCACTCACAATGGAGCGCCAAGGGAGGGGGAGGGGAGGCGCATGCAACGCAGCCTGGGAGCCTGGTTGCGGGAGAGGTGGGAGTGAGGGAGGGACAAAAGAAGGGAGGCAGGAAAGGGAGGTTCTCCTGATCAGCGAGGATGGAGGGGAGAGCGAAGACATGGATGGATACGGACAATGCTGCGGTGTGCATTGTGTGACATGCACAAAGAGTGTAGCTTTCAGGCCATTGGCAGGAGGAGGAAGAGCGATGAGGGGAGAGGAAGAGATGATGGATACAAGAGCCAACAATAACAGTGGCTGCTGTGGACATTCGGACCAGTACATTGTGTTTCATCATTGCAGCTAAAGCCGTCCGTCAGCTTGTTCAGTGCAAACAAAAAGAGATGGAAAGATTAAACTCTGTGTGATCACTTAGAATAACTGAGAGATACAGCAAAAGTAGCTCAAGCAGGCGAAAAGCCAGAGGATCTTTCATTGAGTTAGCTGGCTCATTACAACCTAAAAGCCCCCATTACAGATAACAAGTAATGCCATGGTGTTTATTATTTCTCTTCTTTGGGATATTTACATGCTTATATAAACAGGGAGGGTTTCACACATCATTTTCTACTTTTTTTTTTTATGATTGCATACAAAATATGCAATCACCTCACACTTCATCCATAATAAGGACCTTGTTTGTGGAGTTTTACTAAAATCAGTAATCATCACAGCATACATTTTCCATTTCTGCAAATCAAGTCAATTTTGAATGCTGCTTCTGAAAATTGAGAGAACATGCTCATTAGCTGGGAATATGTGTGTTTTCCTAAAAGACAGCACAGTCTGATGATGCCTGTTTAGCGCCATCATAAAAAGATGCACATTAATCTGAGTAGCCCTGAAATTGATTATTTCCAAGAAGTGAAACACTGTTTGACACTATCTCCATCCAGGAAGTCTTCTTTTAAGCATCATAGAAATTCTCAAAAGTGAAAAACAAGTAAGAGCAAAGATCCTTTCCAGCTGCACAGCATCCAAAAACAGAGGGAATAATTATCCAAACATGCAATGGCTCAGCCAAAAAAATATGAACAAAGCACTACTAAAAGAACAAATCAGAACTAATGTTACAGAGCTACTCCAACATGCTGCCAGCATGAACCATGCAACGCTAGAATTGTTTTTAAACTATTAATCAACATATTGATTGATTAATGCTTATGCAAATTTGTAAGAAATTTGGGGATTAGAATAAAATCGAACTCACTCATCTGAATGTCATCATACTATTACTGAATTAATTTTAAAGGTTTCTTATTTGAAGTTTGTTACATTGTATATTGATTGCCCTGAGATAAATTATGATTTGACTTATAAATATACTGGAATAAAAATACTTATGCTAAATTGAATGCAAAAAAGATCATCTTTAAGTCATGGGTGAAATTCCCAGTCTTTGCCTTAGATCATCTAATTACTGTGTGCTGATCATCTTTTGGAATTACACACAACATATTATTCCAACAAACTCATCAACATTTGGGAAAATATACCAAGACAAAACTTAAAAAGTTTATTTTGTTTTTGAGATGTTTTTGAGCACAAGCTTGACACAATTTGAAAACCCAAGTCACTCCACCAATTTAATCTGCCATTTTGGACTCACGTGTTGCCATTTCATCCCTTCTTATTTATTTTTCTAATCTGGGCCATAAATAAGTATTTTCTTTTTTTTTTTACACTGAAAACATTACATATCAGTATGTTTCTCTTTGTAGTTAAGCTTTTCAAATAATTGTGAATATAGATAATTATGAAAAGTATAATTCAGTTTAATTTTATAAAATATGAAAGATTCTTTGTACAAACAAGAAGTACTGTTTTGTTTTATTCTTAGGATCTTAGGTTGGTTTGATTATTTTGTGTCCCTTAGTTTCTTTCTTGTTTCTGTTTTATTTTAGTTCAGTCCTTCTTAGTGATTCTAGTCTGTTATGTCTGTATCTTGTGTATAGTTATTCTTTGTTACTTTAGTTTAATTATGTTTCTAGTTATTCCTTAGTTTTAGATTTTTTTCCTAGTCTCCTGCGTTCTCTCCCTCGCCCCCTGCCACTTTCTTTCTCTCTCTCTCCTCAGCCTGCCTTCTACACTCTGCCCTTACACCTGCAACACATTTCAAATCAGTCCTCTGTTTCTTGTTCAATAATCAACCTTTCCAGTATATATATATACATTATATATATAAAAACACTCATTCTTCATTCCTCTTGTGTGGTCCCTGTGATTTCTTTTTGTTCTGCTCTGGCTCCCTGTGCTCCTTGTGATTTTTTTGTACGTTTTTTCCCTGTCATTTTTTCATTAAACATTTTTCAATATGATCCATGCTCCCAGCTCCTTTCTACATTTTGATTCTCTCTAAAAGCTACATTACATTACATAGTCCTTGTTTTGGCTTTGCTGCTTTGTTTAAAAATATATATAATGTTGCGCTTACCTCTTGAGGAGGACCATCTCTGTGCCATTATGCTGCAGTCAAGAACATTTTGTACTGAATTACCATGCAGAGTAAATTGGTCTTACATCCCTTGGCTACACTTCTCCAACTGGTAGTGAAGTGGTCTCATGACTCAAAGGAGGCTGCATGTCCTCTCATAGAGATCCAGGTGCTTCCCACACAGGAAAAGCTCAATTATTTTTGCAAAGTTTGTGTAAGCTGACCCAGAAATCCTAATACTTGTAGTTTAAATATATTAGAAATCCTGCACAAATCATCTACATCACAAGATTGCCCTATTTTTCAACCACTGTCACAGTGTTGCTACTGAACACAGTCACAGAACCACAAGTTTGTTATGCAAACATGGAATTATACAATATTTATGTAGTTGGTTTCCAACGTAGCAGAACATTTGTTTCCATTATTATGTGACCAAAAGTGGTTCACACAATGCAAAAAATTATCTTTTAAAAGCATCTAATTCGCATTCTGATGTTTTTAGGGAATTTTAAAGCATCCTGAAGTATAGGAGATTAAAACTTTCTTCTTTATTTCAATGCTGACTAATTTAGAAAAAACAGCTAAACATAACCATTTGGAAAAACTTTTCTTTTTATTTACATCTTTACATTTTCCTCATACATTTGAGTGTAACATGTTTTGATAAAAGCACCTAGGATTCAAATAAAAAACTTCAACATTTTAAATCCAGTTAGCTACCTTTCTGTTATCAGTTTTTTCTTTATTGAAGCCATGATGCTACTGTAAAAGGGCATATTCTAACAAAATAAAGAATCAGAATCAGCCAAAACTGTAAGCACAAACAATTTTACTTTGACTTGTTCACAGTGCACAGACATTGCGTGTAAACATTTAAACCTTAGAGGAAAAAAATAATAATAATAATAGGAACGGTATGCATAAGTGTGTGCAGACATTTATATATAAAAAAAATGCAGCTTGTGGTTGTGCAATTATTATCGTTTTCCTGAATAGCTGAATACTCTGGGTGCATGGTTTTGATTATGTTTGTCAAAGAGAGAGCCTAGGGGAAGAAACCTTCTTTGTGATGGCCAGTTTTTGCAAATAGCGCTGAGAGTAAAACTTGAAACAGTCTATGTCCAGGACGTGTGGGTTCTGCAGAGATGGTAGCTGCCCTTTCCCTAACCCCATAGAACTGTACAAGTCCTGGAGGAGGAAAAAAAATCTGGCCTGGTGATCTTCTCTAAAAGTTTGGACACATGCTGTTTTATGGCTTGGTATGGAGGAGGTGAGGGGGAGTAAAACATCTTAAAACTTTTAAAAATAACATTATACTTATACTGTCAAATGCTCTTATGATCAAAAGCTATTATTTATTCATCAAATATAACAATTCATAATGATAAATATTACTGTGACATTTGGCTATATGGATACAATTTCAACTGGCTGTATTGGAGATACTTTTAAATGTCGACAATGCAAATGAGAACCTCTGCGAAGCTGAATGTCAAGAACAGTTAACTTATATGCTGCTTATATGACAAATGAAATTCAGGAAAGCATTGTAAAAAGAAAAAAAAAACATTTAAAAAATGCATAAAAATGTTGGAATACACTTTTAGGTTGTTTGTTCTTCCAACTCAACTTCACCAACAGGGTGACTTTAATAATTATCAGCTGTACCTTCATGCAGTAGTAAAATACCATCTACAATTACTGGCACATGTATAAAAAGCAACAACAACAAAAACAACCCACTGAAATAAATCATTATTATCGAGACTTGGAGACCCTGTCATTCCCAGCAGTGGCAGTAGGTACTGTCATACAACTTCATCATTTATTTCATGCCAGATCCACCAGGAGCTAAGCAAACTCTCGAAGCTTACATTTGTTATTTTAGAACACTGAAAAAGCTTTTTATAGATTCACTCCCAAGTAACCACTTGAGAATAATAGTGCCTAATGGTTGTCATGGAGATTTGGAGTGCCTAAGATGCCTTTATATCCTGAAATTCTCCATCATTGAGCTTGGGATATTTTTCTGTGCCTCCACTCCTTTCCTCCTCTATGTGGTTGCAAGATGGACATGGGTTTATTCATAGTTCAGTTTACTATTGCTCTGCCTGTTGATATTCTCAAGCTTATACAAGTACCTATTTTCTTGTGGCCATTTCCACACATGTAAATACCAAATTATTTACCACACTTGAATAACGTGACAAAAAGACACTATGTATTTAAGTAATATTTATATACTTATATATTATGGATTAATAATCAAAAGTTCCCATATTTTATAAATCTTTTTTAGAGGAATTTTCAGTTTTTCAATATTTACAGCACCAGAAATTTGTATAATTATATATATATTTTTTCTTAAAGTGATATTTTTTCCACTCTGTAGAAATTAGTTTGCAACAGACTGTTCTTGATTGTGTGTTGGAACTAATTTCTTGATGTCAACATTATCAACATGCTTTAAGAATTTTTATACATTGCTGTCAAGGCCAAAACATGTGGATGTCATTTTATGGTTTAGTTTATTTGAGAGAACCTAATACATTTCCACCTTATCCACTTGCTCTTATTTTATTTATTCCACTAGCTCTTTGATTTCGCTATAAGCAAGTTGTTAGAATCTCACCCAATCCAATCTTTACTGTGCTAATGATATATTTCTAAATCTGTGAAAGATTTAGGTCAGAATGTCTGAACTAATTTGGGTTCAGACATTGATTTTGCATATCATTTCATGACAGCTTTTAATGTTTTTAAGTCCACATTCACAGGATAGGAGGTAATGCTTTATGTTTTAGTTTGTTTCTGTGTCTTGTTACTCATCAGTCTGATCCAGAAATAGACTTCATGGCCCAGATGTTCTTGATTCCTGTCAATGGATGGCACAGCAGTTTCATGGTCTCAGAGTGGATTTAACGGGAGCTTCCTAATTGGCCTCAAAATGACTCAGTCTTTGAGTCTGCTGGAGAATTGACATCTGCTGTTAATTTCACTAAACAGGGAGTGGCAATGCAGCTGAACCCCTCTCACTCTCCCCCTGTTGCAAATTGGCACTGTTATATATAATCTATAGCTACTGCTGAATCTGAATCCTCTTCATCTTACAGTTACACAGCTTTTTAAACTCTGATGCAACAGTCAGTAACTTTTAAATTTAAAGTAAATCTGAGCTCTTGCCATGCAGAGATTGTCTGCCAATGTCTTCCTAGTGTAACCAAGAGAAGCAACTGTGAGAAGTTACAGAACTTAAAATTGGGTTGTGTAAAAAACATTATAGAACATTATATTTTCTTTAATTTTCAAAACCAGGTATGATGCGAAGTTTTGTGTTTGTGTATATGAATAATTGTACTACAGTTTTCTGATTTGTTGCCTTGCTGTTAAATCTAATCTAAATGCTGCATCAAGAGCATTTATCACACTCCTGCTAATGGTTTCTACATCTGCCAACTCACTCCCACCACTCCCAACACTTCCTGTAAAACTGTCACTGTTGCTGGCAGTTCATCTCAGTTTGGATCATTTAGCAAAGCTCCTCTGGCAGGGTGTTTGGAAATATTCACATTTCAGGGATAAACAGGTTTTTTGTGCTTATCTTGGCCGAAAGCGGATATAAAACTATCAGATACCAATGTCCCTACAACTCAAGAGATGGTCTTTTTTGTTGTTGTTGCTGATGAGCTGATTTTTTTCAAGTTTGCAAATAATACAAACATATATAATTACTAAATTTCTGTTCAAAATTCTGAGATTTATGCTTAGATTTCATGAGAATCCTCCATTCTCAGTAATCTGTAACAAACTGGTTCAAGGAGTAATTCATTTTAGTAACGGATCAACTAAAATCTGTAAATGCTTCTCTGCTAGGAAAATGATTGTAGAAGGGTGCCAATGTATTCAGACTCATCAAGTCTTTCAGCATTTTGTCATGTCAATGCATTTTTGTCGAGTTTAATGCAATACAAAGTAGAGCATAATTAAGAACAGGAAAGAACATTTTGCATGGTTTCAATGTTTTTTTTGTTTTTTTTTTAAAAGAAACATCTGAAAAGTGTGGATACTCATGTGTTCATCCCCCGTGAATGTTTCAGCTGAAAGTCTTTTGGGAGATTTCTCTACAAGTTTTGCACATCTAGAAACTGTAACATCTAGAAACAATTTCTAATTCTTTGTAGAAAATTTTCTCAAGCTTAGTCATGTTGTAAGCATCTTTTTTTTTCCAAATCTTGCAACATTTCCCAATTATTTTTAAAGCTTGACTGTGCCATTCCAGTAGGTTTTCTAGCACAACAATATAGCATGTAACCAGCTACTCTATGCTCAGGAAAAAAGAGAATGCAGCTCCAACTTAAATAAATCGCTTTTCTCCAGCGTAATTATTTTACATTTGTTTACTAAGTTACTTGACAACTTAGTAAATTAACTTTGATTAATTTAATCCAATTGCTTGTGACCAATTAAAGCAATTTATTTAAGTTAAATCACCTATTCTCTTTTTTCAGTGTACATGTTGAAGAAACAATATCAACACAGAATGATGCTGCCAATGTCATGTTTCAATATGGGAATGATATGTTCAGGATGATTTGCAGGGTTAATTTCCAACCATATATATATACATATATATATATATTACCCATAAAACTTTATAATGATATTTGAAGAAAGCACCTTCTTCTTCCTTTTGACATACGTATTCTTCCACATCAGCTGTAGATCTCTGGAGCATACACAGAATTATTTCAAGCCTCTCTGCTGTTTATCTGATTAATGTCCTTCCAGTCAGTTTGGATGGGTAACCATGCCTTGGTAATTCTGCAGTTGTACCATACTCCTTTCATTTTAAGGTGATTGAATGGTTCTTCCTGAGATGTCCAGATCGTTCTCCACAACCTTTTCCTTGACCTGTCTGCCGTGTTCCTTGGACTTTAAGATTATCTTTGTTTCTGTGAAACCTCTGAGGCATTCGCAGAGCACCAGAATTTATAATGAATGAAATGAAATTACACGCAAGGCCTCTGTATTGTATTAATAAGCATCATAGTGAAGGGAGCCATAGAGATGCACGTCACACTTTTCAAATTTTAATCTAAAAATAATAAGAATTATTGTTGTCATTCCACAATTACCCTTGGGTTTGTGTTGGTCTGTTACATCAAATACAAACTACAATAAATCAAAGTTTGTGGTTGTAACATGACAAAATTGGGAAAGGTTCAAGGTACGCACACTTTTAAAACATAAAACGTAATTACTCTCCATTGATTTTTTATATTTGTTTAATCATGAGAGGCAAATTATTTTGCAAAAATATGCACATATAAGATGTATGCAACATAACGTTGCCATGTATTAAACCAAGCTTAAAAAAACAACCCTAAGCACTTTTTATCTTATCTCTCACTCAGCTTCTATGGCTAGCTGTATGTAGTTGGAATGATAAATCAGTATTTTGAAGATTAACCTCAGCAGCCTTGAGAACAGCACTTTACCCATAACCACCATCAGCAGAATGAGAGCAATAAATTAGCAAGCTCAGAATCTGCTGTTTTCATTTTGCTCACTGAGTCCACTGGAGGTCCGGTTTTATGGAGAAAAGATTTGACATAACTTTTTGTTTTGTCTTTTCAGTGATTAATTCCTCTTGATAATTACTCAGATTTGTTTGACCTGTTTCCAGTGACATAGCAGTCAGCCACTTTCTTTCTTATGATGTTAAGTTGTGTGATTTTTGTAAAAAATAAAAATAGCAAGGTTAGATGTTAGTTGTCCTTACTCATTCACGGTTTCTAAATTATATTGACAGTCTTTAATTTATTTTAATGAAAGCGCATATTTACCATACATTGTCCTTGTAAGCTCCTACAATCAATGATACTTTTAAGGACAAAGAATAAATGAAAGATACACTAAATGTTTGTTATGGAGAATCCAAGACTCCTTCTATTTTGTGCAGTTTCCTAGCAATAAGCTTTGGAGCTTTTCCTTAATAATTGCTATTTTTTTTATATACCATGAGTGCTAATCAGTGTAAATTTCCCTTGGAATATGCTGAACACTGAAAAGAACAATTTAGTACATTCATGCATCCATCCTTTCTATCTTTCATTTTTTTGGGGGATTTAATTAAATGTAAAAATATACAGAACAAACACAGAAGCTTATGATAAGCATTATACCAAATATGTCTTATAATCACAAAACACAATAATGTATTTTTGTTTGAACTGTTGCAGTGCAATACTGTGCACACAGATGGTTAAAGATTGTTGCCTTGTCTTGCTACTAATACTGATTTAGTATTGATCAGTCAGATTATCAGCAGATACACTACCAGTCTTCATGGTGACAATGAGACTTTGTCAAATACACAAAGGTTTGTGAAATCATTATAAACAAGTGATAGATTGTGAATGATTTATTGACTGGGTGTCCTTAAAGCTTCATCCTTTCACCTGCATGTTTTATGTACTCCTTTTTGCCCTCCCTTTGTCCTTTCCTATGTCATAGTACGCTACATTTTTACCCCTTGTGAGATCCGGATAAATCTGGGCCACTTTTTTAAAGGTCAGAAAATTAAGCCACAACATAAATCTCCAACCTCTGTGGCCCACATTTCTTCTTTTACTGCTACTCTGTTCCATTTTGAGTACAGACATCAACGCATGAGCAGCGACTTTAATACAGCGCTGGTGGACTGAGATGATACAGAAAGTTTCAGAAAGTACATCATTTGAAAGTTAAAAATATATATATATATATATATATATAAAGGTCTGGGAAATTATCCAAACTTGTGAGGAAATGATTTCATTGCTTACCCTCTGGACAGACTTTTTGTCTGCTATGAATGTATGCACTTTTTGTATCTTGTTTGCTTTGCATGAAAAAGCAGATAAATGGCAAAAGCTGCTTATCAGCCCAATTGACTAATTTTTCTTTCTTTCACTGTAAAACCCTCTGACGTTTGTGTATCATCACAATGCCAGTGCTATCTGTGATGATGTGAAGCTTTTGTACTTGGTAGAAATGCTAATATAATACTGTTACAAATAATGACAATTGTTACATGAATTAAGTGACAAGCATGAATGTTTGTTGAAGCCGAAATATGACAGATATTCTTGTTTAGATATCCTGGGTTTCTAAAGGCCGTGGATGATGTTAAAACATCAGATGACTACAGGGCTTCTGTCAGATCTAGGTGACTTTACTGTTTTGAAGCTGAAAAAAATGACTCTTCACACACTCAAGGTTTCTTTTTGGCAATTTTCTTGACAGAAGTGTACAGCTGATGATTAGGGATCACATTTAGGAAGCACGGGGTCGTTCTTATCTACCCTCAAAGGCCTCTGAATGATGCACAGGGGTTTTCTAAAGTATTTTGCGTTGGGACATTTAGTTTAACAACAATAATAATAAAAAAATCTTACAGTGTATTCAACTCGCTTAGGTTAACAAATCTTGGCAAAAGATTTTTCATTTCATTTTCTACCAAAGCCATACTAATGCAGTGCAGTTAAAGGTAATGGTACAAGCATTTTAACAATAAAAAAACATTATTGCATCATTTAACACATTAAATGGTTTACTTTTACAAGACTTCATGGTCATGTAGTTGTCGCTAGATTAAATATGTAGAAAATAGATTTTATAAATATGTTGTTAAAAGGACTCTAGAGTTTGATTTTTACTTTAAATGTGTCTGCTTTAGTTAGGTTTGTACCTCATCTTTTTTCCAAAATAAATTGTGCAATGATTAAAAACATGCCTTGGCTTTGAAAGGACTGCAAGCCCTGCTTTGCAATTTTTCAAAAGATTTAGAATAGATATGAAAGTAAGAAGAAAAACCGAGAAGTAATGAGATATAAAGATACTCTTATTTAATTACTGAATCAGTCTCAAGTCATTAATAAACCATATTTGTCTCTAATAGCCCCAGGTTTGCTTAAATCTCCATCTGCAGGCTGATAGACATTGATCTCTGTCGTCCTGCTGTGCTGCTCTCTGATGAGGAATTGATGTATTGGTCAGTTTATATTTATAGAGGTGTGGGTGGCGGTGACTTGCTGGTTTTCTCATTTTTATTGAGAAAGATGGGGACAGGAGGGAGAGAGAAAAAACAGCTGTGAATGTTCCTGGAGGATTCAGTTCCACAGCAAAGAGAGAGAGACTGCAAAGACAAATTTCCACAGAACTAGTTTCTCAGACGCTCCATCATAAGTTAAGGTGCTCTTTTGCATATTAAGATAAAGCTGATCCAGATGAAGGTGCAGCTATTTTTCTTTTTTCCATAAAGGTGCAGATCATATTTTGAGACCATCACTCATGTGAATAATTTCAGCAAAGGTATTTGCACTTCCCTGTCTCTCGGGCCCCTTGCAATCACTCTCTGACTCCCCTTCTCCCCTGTTTGTGTCTTCCAGGTATTTATGAGCAGACATTTCTTATATAACTGCAGCCAACCAGTCCTGGATGTAAAGATAGCCTTTTGTCAGGTGTGTGTTCCTTACAGGTAAAAAAGGTACAGTATTCAATCCCTTCCATTTCCCCGTATGTCCTATGTGTGTTTTTGCTGTGTTTGCTGTGTTTCTGATAGGGTTCTACAGTGACTGGTGCTCACAAAACCACTCATTTCATGTAAAAACAAAATCCTGCATAATGGTCTGGAATCGCTGTATATTTCCTGTGGGATTTCCAAAAGTAGATGAAAGCGAATGAAGAGCTTTTAACCTCACCGTGACAATTAAGTATGCAAAACTATTTCCAGTGCAGACCCAGTTTCCTACTGAAGTTCAATACCTCAAGTGCTTATCTGTATCTGAGACATTTGGCTAAAGTGGGTCTTAATTGCCAGCTTCCCATTGACCTCGTATAGCTGAAATGCCAAACTCATTTCGAATATGCATAATCCATACGTTACAGTATGTGTGTGAGAGCTGCGTTGGACCTTTTCACTGCAGCTCAAATTACTCAGGAGCTTTGCATGCTATGTTGGATTGCACATGAATCTTATGTTAATGTTTAACAGCCACTGTTGGTACTCCTATAAAGCCAAACATTAAAAATTAATCAAATCACAGGTTATGTGTATTCATGTCATTATGTACATTTTCCTGGTTCTTAACTTGTATAACTTTAAGGCTGAACTTACACAGTCGTACCCAACAGTGTAGCTTTATTTGGTTTGTAAACTGTGGAGTAATTACACTCTGTAATGAGCATAATTATTATTTTGTTGTGCCACTATTTCCTTGCCCGTAATTACAGCTTAAATGTTGTGTGCACAATGATGTAATAATGTCTTCATCTGAGGGAAGCAATTAGTGGCCCCCATGTAATAAAATGGTCAGTATTTATTCTGCTGCCTATATTTTAGAAAACAGGATTTATGTTTCTGTAAGGCAGCAACAGATTTTGCACAAAGTGTACCTTTAAATCCTTGCACACAAATCCCAGAGTACAACAGTGTTGTAAACGATCCTCTGTTTAAGGATTTGTTGATCTTGCTAGCAAAGAGAGCTCTTGTGAGAGTGAGTTTCGTAACTATCGGTGTCAAGTGTTGTGACTACGGAACAGAAATACATCTTTTAAATGTGCATCATTTACTTCTGTGTTAGTTTATGAACATAAATAAGTGTGATGCAATGTAACTTGTACCTTCTTAGGACCTAAAACATACAATAAAGCCCAGACCGTTTTGGAACAACATCCTCAGATGAAGCTGAGCCTTTTTAAGAGTAACAACTGTTAAGTTTTTCTCTTTTTAATGATATTAAGCACCACATGATGATAATATCCTGTTGTCTATGAGAAAGCAAAAGTTAAACTGACAATGAACCTTTCAACAGAATGATAAACCTCAGCAGTATAACAGAAAATTGAGTAATAAAAGACTTGAGTCAAAGCCTAGAATTGAATCCCACTGAACTGCTCAGGGGATTTAAAATGTACCATATTTAAGAAAACCATAAAACATCTAAAGTACTTAAAAAAGTACTGTTAAAAAAAGAGACTATTAAAAAGTTCTTTCTCAGACAGGAACTTCAGCCTCCAACACCAGACATTTATTTTATCAAATGTTACCTTTGGTGTGCCTAAAAACAGAAATACATGGTATAACGAAGAATTCAAAAAAGTAATCAGGTATTGAAACAATTTAAATGCTGATTGTTAAACAGTAAAAAAAACAAAAACACATTATATATGCTATGTATTATATATGCTATATCTCCTTTTAATTTGTGATTATACTTAATTTCATTGGACATAGTAGTTGGGGTTTTCTGCTGTAAATGTACACCATGCTTTTCTCTTTCAGCAAGACTAACGCCACTACTGTGCTGTATTTGACTCGCGCAGGGTTTTGGCAAACAAGTGGATGTGTCATATATTGCCAAACATTACAACATGAGCAAAAGCAAAGTGGACAACCAGTTCTACAGTGTGGAAGTGGGAGACTCCACCTTCACAGTTCTAAAGCGTTACCAGAATTTGAAGCCCATTGGTTCTGGAGCTCAGGGAATTGTCTGGTAAGTTCACAGCCGCAAATTTTGTTTTTTATGCCCTGGCTTAAATAGCGTCAAGCTGTTTGATGAGGCTCTCTGTTATATTTAATGTTTGGGTTGTCTCAGTTGCACTGTTGGTCTCCTTGTTCTGTGGTTTATTGCTTCGAATGTTGATAAAAATCTGTGATATATAGTGGAGTT
>CAEGAG010305574.1:0-12780 GCA_903067065.1 Brachyrhaphis terrabensis
GGGGGGTGGGCGGGGGGGGGGGGGGTGGGGGGGGGGGGGGGGGGGGGCGGGGGGTGGGTGGGGGGGTGGTGGGGGGGGTGGGGGGTGGGGTGGGGGGGGGTGTGGTGGGGGGGGGGGGGGGGGGGGGGGGGGGGGGGGTGTATAGTTATTTGTCTATGTTGCAACCTGTCCAGGTTGTACCCTGCCTCTTGCCCAATGCCTGCTGGAGAGACACCAGTGTGGATTGAGTGAGAAAAAAAATTAACTGAAATCTATGAATTTCAACACACTGCCGAAACCATGCTCACACTAACAAACCCTCTCCTCATTCATTTTTTGAATGTAATGTTTAAATATCAGTGAATTTTAGTTTTATGTGATAAAGACTATTATAACGTGAAGGTCTAGCCATAAAAGAATAAGGAATAGAGAGTATCTGTGGCAGTTTGCTTTTAGTGACCCCTGCTGACAGATGATAAAACTGCGCCTCAGACGGTGTCCCAAATTTTTAATGATCTGCAGTGTATGTACATTAAATTAAAATGTACCAGATTCACTATGATATTAGGCTAATATAGTAATTAAATTTTACTAGCTCGTTGAAGTACAATCATCAGCAAACGCCGTTTAAATAGCTGTTTGTGCAGAAAAAGGGAGTTAAGCAGGATTAATTATTGCCAGTAATGCTTCCAGTTTGCTGTTCCGAGAAACTGCCAATTTACCAGTTGGACCAATTACCGTAATTCACGTTGAGGGAGACCTGTATAATTGATGAGAAAAGTGCGGCTCTTGTTTGGATCTTTTCAATAGAGCCAGTACTGAAATTTGACACCCGTCGCCATGGAAACAAAACAACTGCAGTCATCCAAATATAGTCAAAGGAAGCGACAGGATACGGCAAAACGCGTGTTGACGTCACGCTCGGTCGGCACGGCACGCACAGACGTGCGTTAAGTGAAGGGAATCGTGTTCCCTCGGCCGTGACAGCAAACACGGAGGTATGAATAAATAATTAACGTGCAGTTTCTGCGGCTCCCACTCGGTTTAAGCACAATTCTGCCCGATTTATGTAACTCTGAGAATAAAAATAGCACGGTGACGTATTTCTGAAGCGACATGCCGAAAATATCAATATTCTGACGTGTAAGAATTTATTTTTATGATCAATATGATTTTTGCTTTTTCAACACAAATGTTAGATTATTAAAATTTAGAATCTGTGGTTGAGTTAGATGTTGTAAATGCATTTTATTATGAGTTATTGAAAGCAATTACTGATCTATTATTTAAAAAAATAATTACATTAATTGTTTGTTTTTAAAACAGGTTTGTTTTTGCTCATAAAATCCTCAAGGGCATTAATCAGCATAGCACAGCGATAATGGAAACAAAATGCCGGGAACATGATAAAGAATCTATTCATAGGGGTTTTTCAATGTGTGCGGAGCCCTCAACTTGTCGAGATTCATTCCTGTTAGGTGTAAAATAAAAACAGCTTTAAAATAAAAATATATTAATAAAAAGTAAATAAATAAATAAAAAGCCATGCATTCATCCCAAGCTGACTTCTAAACAGTCTAACTTAAATGCAGTGATTAAAGAGATTGCATGTTTTAATGGTTTTTATGTTTTCAAAAATTCACTAAATGTAATGTTTTATATATAAATGTAATATATAAATGTGGGTTTTGACTGGAGCACATGCCAATGTTATAAACTGAAACACATATAGAGATGAGAAAGCAAAAACAGGAAATCTATATGGAACAAAATACCTTTTCACAGCATTGTAGCAATTTTTTTTTCTGTGATGGAAAAATACTGCATAAAAACGAATAATACATATAAATTTCACAACAAGACAAATAAATGATTTGTGAATGTTGTGTTTTATTTTCAGCAATATTCCATTTTTTGCATCAGCATCATATTTGATGAGTAAAAAAATAAACTATGCCATAAAATACAGTACATCTTGAGAAAATACATATGATTATGTTTTCATTTTGATTTTTGGCTATGGAAAAGCTTCAGGTGATAAATGTCAAGTCAGTTCAGGGGACACCTCACAGCAAGATGTTACACCAACACTGCTACATTTTAGCATCTCTCTATTTTCACTTGTCACAATAGCACTGTTTCACATATATTAAGCTATATCAAATGTGTGTTAACTTCATATCACATTTAGATTTTTTTTTTTCTTAGAAACACAATTCACCACCTTTTTGTTGGAATACATATGACTCTTTTTTGTTTTTGCATGCATTTGGATTCCGGCACAAATGTAAACTCAGACAGTTGAAACAAAATGGAAGAATTCAACCCTGTTACAGTTACAGAAAACACATTGTCAATATGCACAACCTTTAATTATCAGGTTTATACATCATAGCTCACACTACAAAAGGTTATTTGAGAGAGATAGCTTGCTAGCTGGTTAGAATACAAATACTGTATATTGTTGCATAAATTATTTGCATTCACAAGGCTAAGAGTGTTGGGGAGTTAAGACTATCTTTCATCAACTCTGACCCTGTGACTGCATGACTGCTTTTGAGGCCCTCGCAGTCTTCAGCCATGGACTCAATCTCAGAACAGCTGAAGGAAAAGACGGTGCGATAGCTGCTACAGGTGGGACTGGAAGACATGACCGGCGTGGTCAAAGACTCGAGATCGCTTGCCACAGACTTGTAGAGAGTTTCCCAGTCTGGGAGGCAAAAGGGCCCGTTGAGGTCTATGTCAGGGACAGATGCAGCCATCTCCAGACTGGGCACCAAATCATCAAGGTCATCTCCATTAAGGTCCTGCAAGGCCTCCTCTTCTGCACTGGAGCACAGGAGGATGTTGGAGTTCCCCAAGATGGCCGCAGATACCGGGACACAAGAAAGGTCTGCATCTTGACTAGCGGGGACTTCTCCAGCAGCTGCGTTGCTCTCAGGGGTCTTTACATTCTCCAGGATGGAGAGCAGCTGCGGGGAGGCCGGAGGATCCTGTAGCACTGAGTCAACATCCTCCACCTTCTCCTCCTCCTCCCTGTCGCTGTCATCTTGTACTGGCAGTTTGCAGGAGGACCGATGGGAAGCTAAGATGTGCTCCAGCCTCTCTTTCTCCTTCAGCAGATCAGCTATCTCAGTTTGGAGAGTTGACTTCTCCTCTTCCAGCGAATCAGTCTCCTGAAAAGAGACAACACACAAAAAAAGAAGAGGCTTACAAACAGACCACAATAATTTTTTTGAAATAATGTACTTTTTATTCTGAATTTTTGGGGGTTTAATTTTATTTTATCTGCAGGCACATAAAGTGCCTGCAGATAAAATAAATATATGTAATATAATTCTTTATATTGTTTTTTTTGTTTGTTTTTTTTAGATATTTTTACATTAAATGGGGTATATTGTGTTACTTTGCTGCTGTAACAAATTAATTTCTCCACTGTGTGATTAACATAGGACAATTCTGTTTTATTCTATTCTATTCAGTGAGAACATAACACATTAACTCCAAAAATCCTGCTGTCCACATTACTCCAGTTTTAAAAGTCTCAGCATAAATTTTTAAGATATTTTTTTTACTCATCAATTGTCTCAGTCCTACATGTTAGTCTGATTCCCTTTTATTATACAAACCACTCAGATCCATCGGGTCTTTTGATAGCAGTAAAAATATGAAAACCCACAGTGAGGCAACATTTTATTATTATTCCCACCCTGCTATGAGGAACAAACTTCCGATGCATCATTTGGTCTTGTTTTTAAGTGCTGAAGATTAGTTATTCCTACTTAAACTTTATCTTAAGTTACCGTAATTGTGTCTTTAAGTTTATTACACGTTTTAGTTGGAGTTTATGTTTATGTCTAACATAGCTTATCAGCTGTTAGACATAAACAGCTATGTTAGACATAAATCAGTTCTTTTCATGAAATGTGGAGTTAATCAACATCTATTTTTCAATAAATTTACCAATTATATCAGCTGCTTAACTCAAAAATAGATTTTACCTCCTCAATACAATTTAATTTCAACAGCCTCCGATGCCACCTTCCTTTGTCTGAGCCTTTACTTACTTTGTGGTGTTGTTTATTTGTGACTGTTTGCTTTTAATTTTGTTACAGGTGGTAATAAATAGGGATTTAAGGGCTGATCTAATAGGGGCCACCAATAATTATATTGTATGCACATTTTCTTTTTTTTTTTAAGTCAGTTAGTTTGATATGTTAACATCAACTTTGCTTAATTCCCACCAAAGGAAGTTTCTATAATTTTAAAATTCTGTAACTGTATTACAGAACTTCTGTTGGGAAGTTGAAATTAGATTATGTGTCTCACTGAAAAAAAAAAAAAAAGTTTTGAAAAGGTTGTCAATGTACTTTACTGCTGTTTATTGGGAAGTGAGGGTTTGGAAAAGTGGCAGCAAGATGGAAATTACAATCCATTGTATCTTGACTCACCTAAATTCATTTTCTACAAAATATCCATAGAAATGATTCATTTTAAATTTGTCATGGTAAAAAGCATTTTGTCTTGCCCTCGTTGTGTATGTATTATGCTCAACAAACAGCTCAGACTGATTGGTCTCTTATGGTGCTCAGCAGCCACAGCATGCTTTGCTGTGACTGCTGCCTTTAATGCCATGTCATATTAATGTCTGCCTTTCTTCGTGACGGCTTGCTTCCACTGTGGGAATGTCTTCTGCAGAATGTCAAAAAACAGCACACTTACAGCTTGAAGGCTGTCTATCAGCTCCCTCCGTCTGTTGCGACACTTTGCTGCAGCAATCTTGTTCCTCTCCCTCCTAATCCTCCTTCTCTCCTCGTCTTCTTTAGAGGGCTAAGATCAGTAAGACGAAAATAGGGATAATATTTAAAACAACAAACAAACAAAAAAACGTCAAGGCTATATTTTCATTCACAGCTAACTCCACAGCACAATGTCCTTTGCCATGCAAGAGAGAAAATCCTCTTTGTTGTGAGTGCTGGGAATACAGATCTTCTCGAAATGCTGCACCAACTGGAACGCGCAAGATGCACGCGTGAGCGCGCACCTCATGCAATTTTCCTTCACAGTTATTAGAGCGGTGCTCCTTTAATAAACCATTAAATATAATTAACACCCGGTGCAACTGATTTGTACCTATAGCCTAATTGCAACAATATTTAATGCCCCATTCATAACATCGCGATAACTCCAATAACATTAACAGAGGCGCAGGTGGAGCTTGATGGATTCAAGGCATACATCAAAAATAAACTAAAGAATTAATTAATAGGTCACTGGAGCTTATTGTCAGTAAAAGTAAAGTAACCACCCTCCACCCTGCCTACCTGCTCCTTTTGCGCCTTCTTGTTGCACGTTTTTGCCCTCTTTGCACCTGTTGGGGACGACTGGTTTGCGCCATTGGTCTTGCTTTTTGCAAAGCCAGATGTGATGGCAGTCGGCTGCACCATCCACTTCAGTTCTGGCGACGTTGAGATTGCAGTCACAGACGGAACAAAGGCGGCTGGTGCAGAGGTGTCACCATCCTGGAAGATATGTACATTATGCATGGAGTCAGTCTCCATGATTTGGTCTTATCTTCAGCGAACAATCACGTTGACCTTAACCAATAGTTAAATCCTGCATCAATCATTTGGAATCGACAACAAATCTATCAAAAACGATAATAGAAACAAAGCTCATTCTGATTATCACCACCGTCATTCCAATAAAGGGTCAAAATTAAAATTGAATGAATCACAATATAATTAATTCAGAGGGGAAAAGACATTTGAATACTCTCCTGCTTTTCAGCCTACAAGGCAATGGGAATTTAATGTCAAATGAATATTTACGCCAACATCCACATCAATCAAACTGCAGACTGAAAAGTGAGGAATATTTATCTATTTTTACTACTCGTCTTCACCTGCTTAACGATCAGAATCGCATCTACCTTGGCGCTGTCCACTGATGATGAAAGCGAGTCAGGAGGACGCAGGCTGCACCCAGGGGTGTCCCCGGCAGACGCTGCCGGACTACAGCTGGAGGATGGGTCGAGCTCAGAGCTGGAGTCTGGATGCATTTTTTTTTTTTCTTTTTTTGTTTTTTCGTATATTTCTCTCTTCTGTTGTCAGTGCATAAAAAAGTAAAGACCCGAGCCGTCTATCCGTATACGTCTATCTATATGTTCTACGTAAACAGCAGACCCCCCCTCCTCCCTTGAACGCCTACTTATACTCCATTTGCCAGCTTTCATAAATGGTAACTGTGCAGATACAGTGGAGAGGCCCGCCTTTTATAGTGAGTCCGAATTTTATGAATGAAATCTGTGTGGCGAGACCGAACCATTCCGCAGAAGGAGCTGAGACACAGAAAATGAAGATGACGTTGGTTTTTACAATTTGGCTTTTAAATTCTTAAGGTGCCTGCACAGCGAAACTTTGAAAACATCTCAATGTAACGCAAAAATATTGTCACAATTATCCAAAAATAGCATGTGGTTAATAAGTGACACCCCTACTTGCAGAAGAAGCCCACCGCCATGAATGAACTACGTCACATTATGTATGCAGTATCTGCATCACGGGTATGATGCCCCCCTCCCATATATCACGACATTGCATTAAAATGCCCGAAAGAGCTCCTTTTATCATTCAAAATGTACTTTTTATTGTTTCCCTTATATTAGAACAATGCTTGGGTAATTATCAACCAACGCTCTCTGACAGATTGTTTATGGTCTGCATTATGACCTCACATTGCATTTCGCCCGGCTCCGTTTAAGACTACAGCTCCATGCAGCAACAGATTAAGGACCAAAGCAGCCAATCGCCGAATGGACCAGTCGAGCCATATATGGCTCTTCCGGAGGACCTGCTCGCGGACGGACTGCGTTTGTGTGCGCGCATCAAAACTCACCGCAAAATAAAAGTGAAACGAACTCACGAGAGTCTGCAACAACCGTCACAAATTTTACTCAGTAGCGTCACAATGAATGCTGCACCTGCTCCGAGGAGACTATTTAAAACAGCTTTTATCACGCCAAAGTGAGCAAGTGTTAAATCCCCCATAAATACGTCTGGAAATGACACATTAAGTTGTATAATATGATTAAAATTCCACTATCTGTTAATTTTTCGGGAATAATGAGTTAAGTGCTTTCCCACATGTCCTAAACCAGTTCCCGCTGGACAATGTCACAGCCTGGATGGATGGCTATATTTAGATTTTCAGATGACCTCACAGATCCATTGGTGTGAGAGGAACAGTTGCAGAATAGGTTCTGGCCAGAGGGGCTGTGCGTTACCAGACGTTTCCTGGCAGTCATTGCCCCCTCTGGGTTCTTTTACCGGCATAACACTGGGTGGTCGCACTGAGCCTATTCAACCACTTGCAAGCGATTCTAAACCGAAAGAGTTCAGATTGGCTGCAGCGTTAGGCAGCCGACACCACAAAGCTAAGGCCTTAATCAAATCACGAGCATGAATGTTCACAGAGTTTAAAGTTTATGCGAATGAGGCAAACTGACTATTTAGGGTGCCTGCGCAACTCATGGTATTTACCATGTAAATAGGTCTGAGGATAAAATAAGATTTTGTGATCATATTTGTGATTCACTTTTTAACTTCACTTGCAAATGACTTTTTTTTTTTTTGCGAAATATTTCAACAACAAAAAAATCACCTTTTTTAACTGAACGGATTGACGAGGAAATAATAATAATAATAATAATAATAATAATAATAATAATAATAATAATACGATTTATTATAATTTATTTGGCTTTACTTTCCTTTCTTTAGTGTGATCTCTCAACTTCAGTGAAGCCAAGTAAAAACAAACAGTTGAGGCTGACATGGAAGTTTCTGTTCTCGCCAACCCGTCAAACAAAAACCTGAAGAGTTGTTTGGTGTCCTGTTTCATTCCACTGCTCCGGAGGCACCATGGTGAAATACAGCGACCGCCCAGAGCGCAGAAAAACCAACAGACGTCTCACTCTGATGCGATTTTACGAGAGCACAGCTCGCCGCTACCGAAGCTGGAAGATCGGGTTTCTCTCTTTTTTTTTCTTTGCAAGTGGTAATCCTTGACAACACTGACGATCTGTGTTGCTATGCAAAACATGTACGTCACTGACGCGAAAGGGGTTGGGCGTTGCTGTGGCAACCAGGAATGTTCAACAAAACACGAGCGCGGGAATCAGAACACAGGTCGTTAACGTGAACTGATAAACTTTGACACAGTACCACTGTTGTGAATAGCTTAGACTTTATTCATTTTGAACGCTGTTTATTTTGATAACAGTACAGTTAGCAGTCTGGGATCCTTAAGTGTTTCTTTTCTGACTTTTCTACGAATGTAAAAAAAAAAAAAAAAAAGAACAAGCGCAAAATGTTGTGTACTTTAAAATATAACTAATTACTTCATTTAAATCACTGTAAATAATGATTAATACAACAGCAATGCAAATGTCAGAAAATATACAACAATGACTAACTTAATGAAATCACTTTCACCAATATAAGAGACAAAATTCTTGATAACCAGCTGTTATTCATATTACTGAATTGCTGAACATTAATGTAATTCCTTCAAACCGTGCATGTTGGATAGACAGTGAAACCTAAACATTGTGTTGTCATCATTATTGCATTTCACACATTCCACTCAGCTTCTTATGTAAACCTTCATGAGAATTCCCTGTACTTTGGCTTCAGGAGGAAACAGCCAGGACACTCCCAAGCAAACCAGACTGCTTTCGTGGTAAACTGCATGCATCAAACAGGGTTAGAAGTTGCCCCAAGGCTACACACACCCCTTGTGAGATTGCACAAGGTACAAGTTCTGCCCGGGGATGTAGAACAACACGTGCCTTCTCTTTTGTTTTGACATATTTGACGCTACAGAAATACAATTATGAAGACCCAGTGTGGATAAGGCATGTGTCAGTGAAATATGCTTATTGGATTATTTATGATGTGTCAAAAATGGCTGCACAATTGGGTTTTGCCAAAAAAGTGCTTTTAGAAGGTACAACTGTCAGGCCTAACAATGTCACCTGTGACAGGTGAAGTGAATCCTACTACCTCTTTAATATATCCCTTTTGTGAAAGGGATATATTACGGAGGAAGCAAACATGTTGTCCTAAAGGTTAGTGGGTCTAAAACAGGGGGAAAAAAATGCAGAAGTGTAAAAAATTGAGCAAGTCTGGCAAGAGTCCAATTGTGTTCATAAGATGACTGGGTCAAAGCATTTCTGAAACTGCAGCTGTTGTAGGGTGTGGAGATTATCAATCAAAGGTGATCAAACAGACAAGCAATTACAACTTTCTAAGGCTGACTTGTAGGAAATGTGCCAAAAAATATTTGCATTTGTTGCAATAGAGGACTGTATAGCCACAGACCAGGCAGAGTGTCCATGTTGGTCATGCTATGTTTGATCAGTATTATCCTGTTTAACTGTTTAGTGCTATCTAAAGACTGTTAAAGTGCATAGCTTGTTGTGGCAAATATAAGGGTACGTTTTAATCTCAATATGAATAAAACACGTTACTTTTACAGTTTTTCATTCCGTTACACATGCAGCTAATAATTTAACTTTTGGCAGGTTAACTACAAATACTTGTATGCTCTAAAATCCTACATGAGCTTCTTGAAGCTTAGTAAGCTTAGTGTAAAGTTATAATCTTTATGCATTTTGTTATAGCACAGTAACTTTTGTTTTGATGTATATTTGAACTATTTTTGTTAAGTAGGCTGCTATATTTTCTGACCATTCTCCTACTTATTCGGTTTTCACAACAAGCCTCTGTGTTTGTTGTTTTACATAACGTCATGTAAAGCTCTGCCGATCTCGAGATGGTGTGTTTCCCATCAGGCACCGCCTTCATACAGGATGGTACACCATATTTGGTAAATGACGCGTCGGGGATCCCGCTCTGGAACATTCCATTTCTCTACCGAGGAGCTTTAAAGCGACCAAAACACTCCGTGTTTCTTTGTCAGCTGATACAAAATGAAAAGATGAGTTGTAGTATTATTTTCTCTTAAAGTAAGTTTAAGCCGAAGTGGTTGTTTTTCGGTGTTTTCTGTGTTGCTATGCAAATGTTTGGGTGGCTTTCTCCCGCGGTGTCAAGTGACAGAGTCCCTCCTCCTGCTACGTCACTGAGGTTCTCTATAAAAAGCTCCTCAACTCCAGAGTTGGCATTCAAACTTTGAGTACCAGAGCAAGGACTACAGGAAAACGAGCAACAGCAGGACTTTTAAGAGTTTCTCACAAACCTACTGAAGGGATTTCCTCAGCTCAAGTTTTACATAGTCCCAAAGTAGCGTTTGCCTGGCTCTTCCGTATTCTTTTTTCTTTTAATTGTTACTCTCGGGACGATGATGTTCACCGCTTTCAATACTGAGTGCGACTCTTCCTCACGCTGCAGCACAGCTTCCCCGTCTGGGGACAATTTGGGATACTACCCGTCACCACCAGGATCTTATTCCAGCTTGGGATCTCCCCAGTCTCAGGTATGTCAAGTACAAAATTTCATTTATTTATCTTTTCTCCTTGCGAACAACAACTTCTGTAGAGTTACTCCAAGCTTGATTATTACATTGATTTACTGATTCCGATTGAGGGTAAAAAGTTAGTGAATGGTAGGAAGGTGATTGCACTGCAGATACTGCCATGCAATCTCCATTCATCCACCTGGAAACTCCATAGAGAGTGTGTAACGTCATAGCTGACATCACACCGATATTTTTAAACAGTCCAGCTTTTTATAAACTCCTCCATTGCGACCCGCTCTCCTCCTGAACTTATACCAAATCCCCTCATGTTCTTTCCTTTATTTCTTCCAGGAATTCACTGATCTGTCAGCATCAAGTGCCTCCTTCATCCCCACCGTCACAGCTATTTCAACAAGCCCGGATCTGCAGTGGATGGTCCAGCCTTTGGTTTCCTCAGTGGCCCCCTCTCACAGGGCTCACCCATACACCTCGAGGCCCAGCCCGGCCTACCCCAGATCAGCCATGAAGTCTGCAACGACCAGACCTCACATTTCTACCAAGAGAGGCAGAGTTGAACAGGTAATTACATAATCTAATCTTATAACTTAGGTCTTAGGTCCTAGTAATGAATGAGTTGAAGTAGTTGAAAGAGTTGGAGTCTGACTGTTTTTATTATTGGTATGCGCAGATCTCTCCCGAGGAAGAAGAGAAGAGAAGAATTCGCAGATTGAGGAACAAGCAGGCAGCAGCTAAATGCCGCAACAGGAGGCGAGAGCTTACAGACACCCTGCAAGCTGTAAGTATCCCACCTGATTCACTCTCGCTTATCAAAACCTATTCACCACCAGAGCTAATGCCAATCAAACAGCCGTCTAAGTACCACTTCCTCTATTCTTCCCTTTTGCCAGGAAACTGATATGCTGGAGGATGAGAAGTCCACCCTGCAGAATGACATTGCTAACCTGCTGAAGGAGAAGGAAAGGCTTGAGTTCATTCTTGCGGCCCACCAGCCTATCTGCAAGATCCCTTCAGAACTGGACACAGATTTCCCCATGTCCTGCCTGTCCACTGCCGTCACTTCCACAATCACTTCCAGCCAGCCGACCTTCACCTCAGCCTCCAACTCCATCTTCTCCAGCACCAGCTCTGTCCCCTCCGCTGCCGCAGTCTCAGACAGCACGGTTAAGATGGCAGACCTGGAGGCCTCTGTTCTCGAGGAATCCCTGAACCTTCTGGAAAAGACAGAGATGGAGACGGCACGCTCGGTCCCCGAGGTCGACCTGTCCAGCACCCTCTATCCAGGCCAGGACTGGGAACCCCTTCACACCTCGGCCAGCAACAATGACTTTGAGCCCCTGTGTACTCCTGTGGTGACCTGCACCCCAGCATGCACCACCTACACGTCTTCTTTCGCCTTTACCTTTCCAGAGGCTGAGACCTTCCCCACCTGCGGCATCGCACACAGGAGAGGAAGCAACAGCAACGATCAGTCCTCTGACTCCCTCAGCTCACCAACCCTGCTGGCCCTTTAGAGACTCTTCCAAAAATGAACTTTCTTCCTAGAAGCACATTTTCTTGAATATGTGACAGATGTTCAGATTACAGGGCTATGGAGCAGACTTGTACCAGGAAGCAAATTATATTTATGATTTTATTTGCCTTTATGTATAGCTACTTGCCTATTACACCAATGTAGCAAGTTATTAAGCATGTTTCAACTAATACCACTTAGTCGTTCTACAAGTTCCTTATATGATTTCATGGTGCTAGATTAAAAAAAAAGTTTATTGTTATGTGCTGAGAGCAATAGTTATTATTTGACCAAGTTTGTTTTTTGAAAGTTAGAGTATTTGTGAACTGTTTTGTGAAACTTAACAAAAAACTGGTGTGCTTTGTCTGAACCATGGTCTGAGTGGTCTATAAAACTATAATATGGAGTTTTCTGTGAAAACACTTGTCCTTTTAATTTATGAAATTTTATTTTTTTAGCGTACTGACGAATGTTATTTGTAAGACATGTGAATAAAAAATAGAGATATTTAAATTCATTCAATTGTCTTGACTATTTTTAGCTCTCAACGTTCATATTTATATAAAACAGGCTCAGTTAAAATATAGCAACTATTCGAAAAGCGCTCGTATAGAAATAGCTGTATTTTTCCTGCTTCTCTACCAGCTCTATTTATTGTTCCGTCTGTTGTCAAGGCTGGCAAAACGTCAGGGTTTTGACGTCAGTGCGTTCTTTCCATTTTTTTGACTTGCAAGCGTTGCGCGGTGACGTCTTACTTCCGAGCCCAAATATAGAGACCAATGTGGAGTCGC